>OZ007583.1:25393898-25556398 GCA_963931925.1 Onchidella celtica
AAATAATATTGATTTTGTGTCGCAATGTTCGTATTGATTTTACGTGATTGTATACCTTTTCAAGGAACATTGAAATTCATGCGTGACATGAGTGTTTGCATTTCAGATCCATAGGTCGCAAACATGATCAAATGCCCAGATCGAACGCCCAGAATTGCATTCGATTTACGATCGTGTGGTGCTCCAGGATGAAAGTTTCATAAGCATGTCAATGAAATGAAATTGTCCTCCCTACGCACCCATTTGAATTCGGTTTCAGTTGTCAGTTGACATAATTATTTTTTTCTACGTCTCTGGAGACTAAGGACACATTCAACTTTCGCCACAAACAACAGTCTGACTATGAAAGAACTCTTCGGCCCTGGCAGACGGAATTCGGTCAGGGCTGGGTTAAGTTATCATCGGGCCAGGAGTAAATGTTGGAAAGGGGTCCTAAATTACAAATGTACAGAAAAATTTGATATTAAAGCTTTCTTCTTTTTTTTTTTTTTTCATGGCAAATATATGTTTTCATTTACTATATAGCCAGACAATACTACAAATATGTGTGATATTTCAGTAGCAATGTTTCTCGTATGTACGTATAAATTTCAAATGTAATTCAGAAGTTACATTTTCCAGATCAGGCATGAGCAACTTTGTTGGTGTTCCTGTAAATATTTATCTCTAGCAGAAATTCATATCAAATGCTCATTAGAGGGAGACTGTTCAAAAGATATTGACCCATTATGTTTCTTAGTTCATTTTTAATCATTTTCAGTTTTGAAAATCTCCAGGGGGCTCGTTTCGTAAAAGTTTAAACTTTAAACCAGTGGTTCTCAACGGGAGCGATATCACCCCTCGGCGGGCGGTTGGGCGATAGGCAGACGAAAACAACAAAAGGGGCAATAGATTGGTGAAATGGTGGATGATTTGAGGGCAAATATTTTCTTAATTTCTGACTACAGCTTCACACAATGTTTGACCATATCATTATGCTCGGTTCTTTTTACATTTTAAAAAAACACCCAAGGCCAGCCTGCTATGCGGAAGAAAGAAAAGAGCAAAGTACTGCCAAGAACATGCTGTTCCGATTTCTCGACCATTCAGCTTTACTGGCTTATGGCAGTCATGGACACCGGCCGCAACCTGTGCTGATTTGACTTTGTTTCTGATTGCAGTCATCTTAGAGTCAGTATGTATAATTCCCTTTTGCTCCGGTGCGTTAGTCTGAAACATGGTCGAACAAAATAAAGTGTCGACAATATATTACTGTTTGAAACTTGGTTTCATATTATGATTCCAAGAATCCGTGTATCCTATCCCTGATTGGTCATCAATCCTTTTGTTTGTGATGTATCTACGGCACACGGGCGCTTGAAAAGGGAATTGCTAGATCTCCTGCAGCATTGCATTGAGGGCCAAGTCATTTTAAAACGACAATGGAGTCCTCGGAATAAAATTCCAGGACATCTGGTCTTCCCTCTGGAAGGAGACAATACTCCCATTTTCCATTCCCGTCGGAAAAGGATTGGGGCTAGTGCACTGCCAAGACTATTCTCGAAACAAAGAAACAGGCTGCAGATATTTGAGAGGATTGATTTGCGTTGGCTTCTCAAAACACTGAACCTGACATTATGAAATTTGCTATGGTATACCAGCAACAAGGAAGTCACGGACTTGTGCAATGGCACAGGTGTATTGGTTTTATGAACTGGAAACGGCTTTCATGAAAAATGCCTTCCGTCTTTTTGACATGGCAGAGTTCCATTTGAGCCACACAGTATGGATACTATACTTCGCGTCCTTGAGCGAGGGGTCGCAGGAGGAGGGCGCTGCCCCCGGGGCGAGTTAGTTCTCCAGATAATTATGGATGTTGTTGCAGTTAATGCCCGGGTCGGCAATTAACACTCAGAGCATGACCCACAGCATATGGGCCCACTAAATTTGTGCAACTCACGTGGTACTTCTTCCGTCGACAGTACCGGTATCTGAATAATCAATACATCGGTTGTCATGAAATTTAGCATCATTCGGGCGAAAGTGCCATGTTATTATGATTATTATTAGGGTCTGTGTTCTTATTGCTCTCCTTTGCGGCAGTGGCGCTTGGGCAGAGCATAGACTCAACACTTTCTGCATGAGCTGCCTTCGAAGGATCCTTGGCATCAGCTGGCATGCCCTATAAGGACGTCCTGAAAAATGCCGAGACAGTTTGCAATGCTGTCCCCGCCAAAGGCGCCTGTGTCGGCATGGTCAGATCAGACGAATGAAGGACGGGCCAATCCCCAAGGACATCGTGTATGGGGAGCTTACCACTGGCAGTAGAACCACAAGAACGACCTTCCTTCGGTAGAAAGATGTCTGCAAACGTAACATAAAGACAGGCAACATCAACCCAGCAAACTGGGAAACCCAAGGCGCAGACCACAGTAGCTGGAGGGCTGCTACCAGGACATGTATCCACACCAGCGAGAAGCGGAGACAGGGGCAGTGTGAGGAGAAGAAGAAAGCAGACAGCAGAAACAATCTTCAAATCTTCAAATATCTTCAAATGCAGCAGCTGTCACAGAACCTGCGGCTCAAGGATAGGACTGTACAGACACAACAGGCGCTGCACTGAGCCGAACTGAAATACTATGAACACACAATCCATTGTCCCTCTATAGTCCGGATGTTCTCTTATTTTTCTTTATGTCTTCGTGGTCATCTCAAATCTAAAAGCAACCACCATGTGGAATATGTTCCTTAGTGGTTTTAGAACACCCCTGGGGTGGAGGTCACTTTTCAAAGGGGCGCAGGGCTTGGCGGGGGCGCATAAAAGATACCCCCAAGGCAAAAATAATTCTGGCCCTTGCCGAGTTACATACTTGTCGGCGAAGTCAGCCAATAGCACTATGAGGCGGGGAACGACGATGGATGACGCGTCAGCATTTCAAATTTATCTTACCTCCCGGCGTAGTATGGCGAAACAGCGAATAGGAGAAAACGCTTTGAGCATTAGATCTGGCTTTTTAAAATCGTTAAAAGAAATTACATATTTTTGTGTTTCATAAACGGCAAATAAAATGTTTCCTGAACTCTTCTTAAAGTTCAAAACATTGCATGCCCTCAGGTTAAAAAAAAAAAAAATGCGCGCATTCGTTATTTCGGAGATAGTTTTCGTGATTGTAGACGGGCAAAACTATGCAAACCCGCATACCCGAATTGGAAAGGAAACAGAAATGATCCGGGGAGGGGGGGGGGCAGAAAAACAAATTAAGAAGGGGTTGATAAGAGGTATAAAGAGAATTCCTGTCTTTTGCAAGTAGTCAATGAATCGCAGTTATTATCATTATTATTTATAGATTGAAGACGGCCTGAAACCAGTGCAGAATGGAAGATGAGGGTTCAGCTCCTGTAGCTACTTTGTCACTGAAAAGAAAATACCATTCTAAAACAATAAGGCTGGACTGCATGCTTGTTTTGTCAAGTAAGAGACAAGACTCTTGTGTCTTGAACTACAGAGGGTATTGCACGGGTGCAATCAGCTTTTCACCAACGAGTCCTTTATAAGGACACACATTATGGAGAAACCCTCGAAAGACTTGAACACGACATACACGACTTTGCCAACAAAACAACCAATGTGGCATTCGAAATCGTGGTATGCTGCATTTTGCAGCGAAACGAACAAAGAAAGAAAGAAGCTAGAAAAGAGGCAGATAAGAGAGCCATCTCTTGAAAAACCATCGGATGCAACATCGTCCACTTCCTTCACCACGCCCATTTCCAAAACAAAGGTTCCGAAGGTGGATTGGGGGAAATGTATTTTCTGCCAAGTGAGGACGAAGCATAACCAACCACTCCACCAAGTCTTGACACTGAATGTTGGACACAAAATTAGAACTTCTGCCGAAGGGAATGAAGTATTAAGGTGTAGAACGGCGGGACTTGGTCTGATAGCCTACGAAGCAAAGTACCATTTAAAGTACTTTTCGAAAGTAACAAAACGGGGTGGTTTAAGCAGAGCAAATAATGAAGAAAACATAAACGCCGCCTTTCTTGATATTTTAGTTCAAGAAATAGATATCGGGTTTGAAGATGGGCATGTAATTTACACCTTAACAGGTCTTCTTTCTCGTTTGAACCATCATCTAAGGAAAAGAGGTCAAGAAACCCCATTAACAACGCACTGTTTGAAGAAAAAGCTGTCAGACCATTACAAAAGTGGCATCAATTTTGTAAGGCCTCTAGACCAAAGGCAGTCGATGCTGGTTTTCTTTTCCGTTCCAGACAGCTCCGCACTTATAGCTTTGGATGTGATAGCAAGAGAAGCTGAAAATGACTGCATTGAAGAAGAGCTTATATCTAGTTTCACAAATGCAGAAGAAACATTGCTGACACAAATTGACCATGTTGCTGCAGCTATACGGGAAGACATGTATACAAAAACAAAAAAGGCACCACTCTTATGAAGGCATAGAATCTAGATAATACACACGCCCGTCAAGTTATTCTAGATAGCTTGTACCTACTTTTGGAACTACATGTAATATTTTTTGGGCCAACAGAAAATCTAGAGAAAACCAGCGAGTTACACAACACAAAATTACACAGCAATGTCCAAGACATCGTCTTTGCTGCGTCAAAAGGTCGGAAGTTAACACCCAAACACACAGGGCTTGGCCTCACAGTGCATCAAGCAATTCGTTTTAAATCACTTATCCAGCTCTTACATCGCAGTGGCTATTCCATTAGTTATGATACAGTGAACCAAATTGACACAACCATGACACAGTATAAAATAAACAAATACTGCAACAACGATTTCACTTTCATTCCGGAAAAACTTAATATGCCCGTCTCGATTTGTTCAGTTTGCTGGAGACAATATTGTTATTCTAGAAGAAACCATTGACGGGAAAGGGACATATCACGGCACCCAATTAGCAGCATTCCAGGGAGGCCCTTCTGCTTCGGTCAACCATGGGCAGTCTGAAATAAGCAGCTTAAAAGACGTTACTGAAATACTAGCCAATTTCAAAAAGCTAGTTTCTTCATTACACCCAAGCCAACGACCAAAGGCAGTCTTTTCAAGAACCCCTGATAGTAAAGAGATGATACCCGAGGACACACACGCTGCCAACTCTAAATATCTAGCTTGGGTGATCAGTAGATCATACTCTCCAGCGCAGTGTCAAAATGTTCCAGCTTGGACTGCTTTAAAGGCATAAACTTCAACGAGAAATCATAACGTTGCGGCCATTGGATACATGCCGATAATACCAGAACCAGCAATAGAATATGACACTGTGGACGTTTATGTTGCAGTGCAAGGCAGTGGCGGAAAGACTAGGGCAAAGAAACACTGTCATCACATTTGACATATACATGTACCTATATTGTTTAGATCATTTGATCTCTTATACGTGTATGTCCATGCTTACCTGAACCATAGTACTGTTTATGGTGAGAGTAGTTATACACAATGACGAATGAAGTGTGACAGACTTGCCAGTGGGAAAGATCAGAAACTCTGAGTTCAAGCAATATTTATGCGTTGACTACCATGTGATATATACATGTAATATGATATGTTCTTATATTAAATTAACCCTAATATACTCTTTAAATGTCAAACTAATACTTATTTATGCTGAGTTAAGCAACCTTAGACAAAACCAGGGGTGTTAGGTAAAAAAAATACTCATAATAAAGGGCTCAGTACCGATATTTTCTAACTTTCAAGAAAAGATGAAAAAACCTTCACTTTTTCGCTATATAAATCAATTAAAATACGTTTTTTAAAAATCTGTGTAAATTACAATTTTAACATAACGACAATGAAATTTGTGTACGTAATGCAATTTGTTTTTTGACATCTTTTGAGTAACTTTCAAAATTTAGTAGTATTTGACCCTTTGTGTGACCTTGCACCCCCAATGAAGTGACCTCCACCTGGAATATGATCGGGGACCTATATACTATCGTATAAAACCGGTGGTTGCTTTTAGATTTACGATGGCCACGAATTCCTTAAAATGAAGCCTTTTGAAAATTCACTTCTAGACTGAGGCAAATAACAGTAAATTGTTATTATTATTATTATTAATATTATTATTATTATTATTATTATATGAAAGACTTCGTGCTGTAGATCAGATTCTTTTTTCTGCTCCCTGCATTTCATTCTTTTTTTTTTTTTTTCTTCCTTCCAGTACTGATATTCTCAAAAACAGTTTACCCGAACACCTTTTGATAATTTGTAGATTTTAATGGCCCACATAATTACCGTTGTAGATCACAGTTAAAAGTACCCCAGCAGATTTATACTTAAAGCAGCTCTTCAAACTTTATTTTCAAATTTGTTGACATTAATTTCTCCGTCTCTGTCAAAGTGCCAACAATGAAGAATATTCTGAGGACCTATTTTGCTTGGTCGAATCCGTTAACATCTGTAAACAAAGGCAAAGCTCAAGTAGGCGTGAAATTGTGTCTGCATAAACAAAATCAATATGTACATTAGGGCTTGGCGGCACCAGCGCTTTTTCAGTGTCGCCGATCCCGACTCCGACACCATAACTTCTCGCTGGAGCCGACACGGACTCTGACTCCAGTTACGTCACAGGTCCCTGCTGAAAGGTTCCGACACTGGTATCCACTCTGACCTCGAGGAAGTGACGTCAAGACGTCATCACTTCCCTAGTGTCGACTCCGAGACCCCGGGACTGACCCTGAGAATTTGCATGATGCAGAAGGGTCAAACTTTAATTTGCTGTCTCCTGACTGGTGCGGGGCACTGGTACGGTGCTGTAGTTGGGGGGGGGGGGGTCGCAGAACTAATTCTCTAAATCTTAAAATCTTAGTAATGTAATGTTTACCCGTATTAAATGTAAATTAATTGAGAAAGAAAAGGCCTCCGCAGTGTCAGCACTAGTGCCGGTTCTGCTACAAGGTTCTGGTGTCGGGCACCCAAGGTGAAAGTCAGTACCTAAGGAGTCCACACTGGTGTCAGAACCGTGCCCAGCACTACTGTACATGTATCTATTGAAAATAGATTTGACATTTTCAGAGAAGATGAGAGAGAGAGAGACAGACAGAGAGAGAGAGACAGAGACAGAGATAGAGAGAGAAAGAGAGAGAGGGGGAGAAAAGGAGATGTTTACAATTCAATTTGTGGTAGACAGGCCCATGAAATGCGCCGCACCCCAATGCGATGCACATGAATGACTTCAATTGACTGTACTAGCCTATGCATGACCGTATAGAGCTGAGCAACGAAGACATGCTGTGAAAGAGCCAGTCACTCAGAACGATGCAATGCAAGAAAAACAAAAACTATAGAATACGTTAATCTAATGCAATAAATCATCATCATCATCATTGCCTTTCTCACCCTGGATCAGGGTATAGGCCACCAACAAACACTTTCCATCCCTCTCTATCATGGGCCAGCCTCTTTACATTATTCCAAGTCTTTCCGCTTCGTTGCACATCATTTTCTCTGGCTCTTCTCCACGTTCCGCGCGGCCTTCCTCTTGATCTCTTGCCCTGGGGATTCCAATCCAATACCTTCTTCGCGATGCTGTTTCCTGGCCTCCTGAGAGTGTGGCCGATCCATCTCCATCGCCTCCTACCAATTTCCTCTCTGACTGGGCTCTGTCTTGTTCTTTTCCAAACAATTTCATTGCTGACCTTGTCTGTCCATCTGATCTTAAGTAGCTTCCTCAAACATCTGTTGATGAAAACTTGGATTCTCTTTATGCAGGCCTGGGACGCATTCCAAGTCTCACATCCATACAACAGGACTGACTTCACGTTCGAGTTGAATATCCTCAGCTTTGTTTTTAGAGATATATCCTTGGTTCTCCAAATCTTGCTTAAGGACGTGAAAGCTGCCTGTGCCTTTCCAATTCGTGCTTTGACTTCTGCCTCTGTTCCTCCCTTATTGTCAATGATACTACCAAGATAGCAGAAGGACTCTACATCTTCCAGTGGTTGATCTCCTACTTTGACTTGTTCGCTTGGGGGTGCCACAATTTTTAGGACCTTCGACTTCGCAGGATGTATCCTCAATCCAATAGATTCTGAAATTTTGTTTAGAGCTGTAGTCTTTGCTTGCATCTGGTCGTGTGTGTGCGACAATAGTGCCAAGTCATCTGCAAAATCTAGATCGTCCAGCTGTGTCCATGGGGTCCATTGTATGCCATTTCTTCCTCCATTGGTGGTTTCTTTCATAAGCCAATCAATCACCAGAATAAACAGAAATGGGGACAGCAAACAACCCTGCCTAACACCAGTCTTGATATCAAAGCTAATGCAATAAATACACAACTCAAAATGGTGTTACGCATAGAGGCGGTGTAGAATCAAAAAGCGTGACCGTAAATTCCGTCCTTGACCTCTCTTTATACATTTTGGCGCTCGAAAATCAACGTAATCACATCTATTTATTTCTACGCGAAATTGTGATGTAACAGTAAGTTCTATTTGTCATTGCCTCTAATTCAAATGCCGTTTTAATGTAGCTTAGATCGAGATATACGGTTGAGCTTGGTACAAGGTAGATTTGCAAGATTTATCTTGCGCGGGTAGGCTAGTTTTTGTAATTATCGATTCGCTTGAATTGTTCAGCACGATTTACTTTCAGAGTGTCGATGTTTCTTTGAATGTTTGACAGCCATTGCTCATGGGAGTCTGTATTATTGATACAATGTTCAATTCGGTGCCATTTCCTTACCAGAAAGGAAACCTATTTAAAAAGAAACTAGATGAACGGTTCTGGCTTCACATGGTCTACCTGAGAGATGTAGAAACAGTGAAAGAAAAAGAGGGAGGGAGGGGGTGGGGTAGGGAAATAAAGACAGAGAAAGAGAAGGGGACCAAAGTAGGTTTGTCTCGGGTAACGCCGGGTATCACGGTTAGGGGCCGCGCGCACTATCCCGTTTCGCCTGCTGCACGGCGTGCAAACGCAGATTTTTGCTTGCTTGGCAAAGAGTTTACCGGGCTGCACGCCACGCGAAAGATTGCTTGCATTGAACGGGTGGTTAATTTTAACATAGTGCGCGCGGGGCCTTAGTTTAGTACAGGCAGTACACAGAGCTGTAGTTTAAAAGGGTGGTATTTTGAAAAGTACAAGTTGACAAAATAAATCTAAAGACTGTCAATTTGTTGATTCGTTCTGGCTGATAGTGCGACCAGCGAGAGCAGAAATAAAAGAACCTATAGAAATTGGAAGGGAAAGGAAACAATGAAGATTGAGGAGAAAAACGAAATAGAGAACCTGGGCAAGGCAATAATACTTTGGCTCTTGATCTAATAAATTACGTTCACACAGAACATCAGCTGCAGTGTCTTCCCCACATAACGAAAGATGGCATCAGACAGAAGAAATATTTTTTAAATCAAATACCAGCGGGAAAAGCTGGTATAGGAACTCGCACGCGTGCCCCCAGTGACCTACATCGATAATAGCGCGTCACCGGTGTTGCCTGGAAGAAACCATCAGTATTGTCGAATAATGAAAATATTGAACATTGAATTTGAATGTGGAAGTATAAACTGCAATGTGCAAAAGGCAGGGCTCTGCTTCCAAAATTGTCCTCGCTGAGAATAATACGAAATTATGCCCCCAATAAAATTTCACTCGTCATTAAAATGAGTGAAAACTGCGAGTTCGTGGTTTTGTAGTTGTTCTCGGTGTAAGTTTTGCAATTCACTCTTATATTATATAAATCGCAGGCCTGGCCACCATGAAACAATTACCCCAAACAGCAAAACTTTGATGTATGAATCTAGCCGTCACCTAAAATCGAATACGGTCTCGCTGTTGGGTGGAGGCTCGAGTGGCAACAACAACTAGTTCGAGTTCAAATTACAATTCAAAATACACAGAAGAATCATGCTAACAATCTTTGGAAAACATTTAACAAAAAAAACAACGCAAGGTCATTCACTCTCTCTCTTCTCCTTGCTGCCAAATACTATTTACTTACAATAATATACAATAAAATATAACTTATAATTGCCAGCAATAGCCATTATTTTTCAATGCATCGTCGACAGAAAATTTATGAACACACATGGTCTAACAACTAGCGAAGACGGTAAAAACTTTCCTTATATCTTTGAATTTTTTGCAAGATAATAGCATATGAAATTCATCTGCCAGTTCATTATAATTCTCACACAATATCATAACATACTCCATAAGATACTCCAGTTTAGGCTTCCTCCACCTTCCCCTTTCGACCACAAAGTTGTGAGAGCCAATCTTATCTTTAGTAGAGACATTTAGATAGAGATAAAAACGTGTATGAATTGTGCAAATGTTGATAAAGACACCAAACTTTTGGTTGAATGGAGTACGGTACTTCAAAACATAAGCTTACAAAATGTGATATTATAGCACCACTTTGAAAGATCTCAGATAACGAGACAGGAACCGCTGGAAGTTGAAAGTTGTTGTTTTTCTGGGGGGGGGGGGGGGTGTTGGGCATGCGAAAAACAGTGACACCGCCAACCCTATACACTACACAACATTATATTATAAGTTCTCTTCATAAAATATATTGTCGAGATAACAGAAGCGTCCCAACAGCCAGCTTGAAGTCATTCTTGTTTAAAATAATCAAATGTGAACAGTCTCAAAGCAAAGTAAGTGTCGACTTTTAGTCTATTGTTCTAATCTAAAGCACTGAAGTCTAGATCTTTACATATTTAGGCATTGGCCCTGTAAAAATATTAGGTTTCATGATAAAAACAAGTGGATCATTGGCTAATGACATCTCTACCAGTCCATTATTTGATTCTGTGTAATACGTAAGACCCACCACCCCTTCCGCCATACATACACACCGCCATTTGAACACTGTTACATCTTGTAACAATAATTTTAAACGTTCCTCCAAAGTTTCACCTTCTTACATTTCCATGCATTCTGAAGAGATTTAAAAAAATACAAAATAGCAGACACGCTGACATAGCCAGCACTTTTCAGACCTTTAAATCAATCTAGATTGCCAAGTACATTAGAATTCGTTCCGGTGTGAAGAAGTGTCAAAACTGGACAGCCGAGCTGTTTCCATCGTCAAGGGGCAGTGCACTATAACAAAGAAGATAAGAAGCGATTGATCAGCAAGACTTCATTACTTTAAAACTGAAATAGATTCGTCTTGAGTCATTGCGTTTACACGTTTGCGAGAATAGAATTTGAGGTTTTGTAAGCTTGTGATCATTGACCAGTGACTGACCAGCAAAGAGTCAGTTTTGATTGACATCGTCAATTGTTTCCTTGATTCCTACATCCTACAGGGGCAAAGATGAGAATGATTTCAGCATCAGTAGTATGCTGTTGTATAACCACCCGAAAGTCGCATCTACCTCCCAGATACCAAATGGGATCCGATAACAGGGAAAAACAGATATAAGTGACCGAAGTCTTTATGACATTGGCAATGGAGGAGCTATTGTAGTCACAACAAGAGCAGTAGAGGAAGCTTTTGGACGGCAATAGAAGACAGCAGCACAGAAACAGTAGACAAGACATACAAAAAGAGACCAAGCTAACTCCAACATGGTCGAGCCAGGAAAAAGCAGGTGCTCGGCGAAAACGCATACAAGCTTGATGGACTGAAGTCAGTCTACAATGCTTCGAAGTTCAAGTCCTGCATCGAGTCTTCACATCTGCTCTTGAAGAAGGGAAAGACTGCTGACACCAGGACTGATATGATGATCACAGGAATTTCATCTTCCGAAATATGCCACGAATTTTACTTCCCAGATTTCAAATCAGGCAGTTTTCTAACCACTTCATCTAACCATCTGCCCCTGTCGGCCATGTGACCAATAAGACATTCTCTGCCTTCGCTAGTCCAGGCAGGACCAAACCTGTAACACCTAACGGGAACTGACTCTTCCGAGCCATCTCGTTCATAATACCCGGATCGAGGAGCAATGCCAGTAAAAGAAATCCGTCGCCCTTATTCGTCACTTCATGATCCACAGCAAGAAGCAAAAAAAGATTCAGTCTGAAGATGAGTACCTCAAGACAATCAACAGAGATGCCACCTAGGATACGAAATAATTGCAGCGACAGAGATTATCGACGTGACGGTATACGTTTGAACACGCTGTCGGTTGCCCTCAGAACACCCCTCCTCAAAGACCAAGTGACACTAAAATGTAGTTGGATAACACCTCTTACAAAATCCCCTAATGGAACCATTGTCGAGCTGTGATGCAGATTGGCTGGAGTATCTATTAGCCCCAACTGTAGACTAACCAAGAACCAAAACTGACAAATTACTCAGACACCACGACAAGAGCACAGTGACAAATACGAATGTGACATTTTACCATAACAATATTCAAAAGAGAAACCACAAACTCAATATCTTTCTTTCTGTCTGTTTGTCTGTTGGTACACACACAAACAGTATAAATACAAACTCTTACACACACACACAGACACACTCACACGTACACACACAAACGCGCTCACCTACACACACACTAACACACACAGGCACACACGAGAATTGTAGGTGAATATTACATTAAAAACCACAAGTAAACATGTAACATAATACGGAAAAGAAGGAATGATCAAAAGAAATGTAAACTTGACACAGCTCCCGCGATATAAATACTCGTAAATATAATTCTATGTAGATTGGAACAACAATTGCGGAAGCAGAGCGGAAGAGAAAAAGAAGGGGAGAGAAAGAAAATGAGGAAAGAAAGAAAAACAAATAACAACAATCATAACAAAAGGACACATAATGCTAAATTTCTTATCTTGATTTGTTTCGCTATGAGTGACGAAACAAGAAAGGGTTCCCACATCCCTGGCGACCATGCATGTGTAAAGTACAACAGAAACCAAGCTTAAGAAGCAACCTGCCAACTTCCACAGCCACACAAGGAAAACGACGAACAATTAATGAATTGTGTCCAATCCATGAATAAAGAACTATTAATCTTAGATGCATTATATCCTAGTATTGTTATTGATATTGTTTAATGTTGTTGTTGCTGTCGTTGTTGTTATTATTGTTGTCATGCTTGTGCTGCCAGTAGTGTTATTGGAATGATTTTCGTTTGTCGTTTTGATTGGTCTTATTTCTCTCTAAGTTTGGTTTTAATCCGTTATCAGTATTCAAGTATCTATACTAGGAGGAACGTTTACTTCATGGTATCAGGTCCGCGAGGGATAAAGTACTATAAAGTATTTGGTCCCCCCGAAACTTTTACTGCATAGTAAACCTCCTCCTGGACAAAGTACAACGACCCCCCCCCCCCCCAAACCCAAAAAAAACCCCGCCATTTTTAAAAAGTTGCCAAAAATCGTTTTTGATACAGAAACAAGATTCGAGAGGGTATTTATTAGCATTTCATTAGGTTTTCAAGATTAAATGTTAAAATTCTCGAAAATTTGCAATTCTGGCAAAACACAGGGGCAAACTTTCGCTATGAAGTCTTAGTATTCGTTCCGGCTGACCTTTTGCAACGAAGTGTTTGTTCCGGGGAAACGTCCACTGCGGGGGACCAAATACTTCGTCAGACCGGATTCAGTGGAATCGATTCCCGACAATAAAGAATCGCAGTACGAATACAATACTTAGTCATAACAAGCATGGACGAACGTCATGGGTATTATTTGCTTTAGGGGTGTATGGGAAGAGGGAGCAGAAAATTTTTAATATACAGATAAAACACGAGTACCAGTTTCTAAAAAAAAAAGTCCTTTTATAGATCGACAGTACACATCACAAATCATAAAACATGCAGCTTTAAAGGTAACTGTTCTCTGCCTTTCTGAAAGCAAAAATACGAACTATTTGGTTAGAATTTGTCCAAAAGACATGTTAGAATACTTTTGCTCAATATATTTAGTATTGCCAGCCTGTTTAGTCGAGTCTGAACCCTCTGTACTCCTCGGGTGTATGTCTTAATTCGTCCGAGACCGGTGAAGGACCGCCCAGCAGTACATTCTGCACCTGTTTTGTCAAATTTCCCAGCTCCAGCGTTCCTAGTACACCCCAGACCAACTCATACAGAACACCCCCTTAACTAGACGATGTTGTAAAGTTTAAATTTTTGTTCATCTGCAGGTAAAATAATATGAGGAACGTACCATGGAATTTTATCAAGAGTAACTTTTCTAGCTTCAAGTTTATCATCTCTATGAATTGCAGTATTTGAATCTGTTCTTTTATACAGAGTGAATTGTTGACTAAATCCATAAAGAATGTCGTCATAGTCTTCTGCAAAACCTAAATGTGTTTCAGACGAATTCGAAAAGAAAAGCTTCCATTTGGATTTGGATATTTTAATAACAGAGCTTGTCTTGTGGCAAAGCCGTCGTTACTAGCAATAGCGGTTTTAATATATATACAGAATAAGATATTTAATCTTTGAGGTTTTGAAAAATTATGAGGACTGAGGATATCTAAGTAAATCCAACACTGTTGTTCCTTGTCCCGGATAATTTACATTTTCAATTTCTTGTCCGGATAACTGGTATCTTGTAAACTGAAACAAATGAACCAACCGCATAACTGTTATCTTGTAAACTGAAACAAATGCACCAAACCGTTATTACATAAAGTCATTTTATCATCGCCTGCATATACTGTTCCATCTGTTTTGTAAGTTTACCTTCAAGTATTACATCAATTTTGCTAGGATGGGTGAAAATATCTTGTAGTTCAATAGCTATTCTAATTTCTCCTCTGTTGTTAAAATGTGTACCGGTGACAGGAGTATATTCAAGGCATTCATATTTTTCTATGCTTTCATCTACTTTAAAATCTTCACCAATTTTTAAAAATGTTTTCCATTTTAATAGAACATAATTTATGCAAAAGTAATAGGTGCTACGCTAAACTGTATTCTACTAATATGACAAGGTTCGTTTATAATGCATGTATTAATGCAATATCATCATCTGATATTGTTCTTACTATGAGACCTTCCTCTGGTTTGTCAAGAATATATGCATTTTGCCTTTTTCAAATTTCATAATTAGTCTACATTCTTTATTTTCTTCATTCACTTTAATAACTCAACCGTAAAATGTTGTCTTGAACTCATTTTGTTTTTTAATTGTTAATCCAATATAATAAAAACAGAACCTTCCGGTGGATTCTTTAAAATTTCTTTATCTTCTGCATTAAATGGCATGATGTCTCTTGTTAGGTGTATTATTCTTTTAGTAAACAAATGTATTTTGAAAATCAATTTTTAAGTCCATTAAACCATCATTTTTAAATTTTACATGATCTTCTCCTTTTAGCCTGCTTACTCTCGACATCTTGTTCAGATTTTTCAGGAAATTCTGTTAAAAAGTTTTTGTGTTTTTATTTCGATAAAAATATTTTTTGGAGAAAATATTTTTTGAACAAAAAAAGAATTTAAATAGGTCTAATTTTTTATTTATACTATTATCTAAATTAATTTCAGTTCTTTGATAAATTCCTTTGTAACAATTGTAGACCATAAACAACATCTTTACCTCCTCTCGATAAAAATCCCTCACTGTTTTCTAAATTTTCTAGGTTGAGCGCATGGTGAAGTAGAGGTTTAATTTTATCAGTCATTTCATCACAAATAATTTATCTTGTCTAAAGTTATGGGCAATTGTAAATCTTATACTTTGAATCACAAACTGTCTATAAATAAGAATATTTTTAAAACTGACATCATTGTCTGTTTTTTCAGCTGTTAATTCGTGAGGATTCTGTAATCGTCATTTTGTTGTTGTTTTTTTTACAATTATTCGAAAATCTTCTGAATTTCCCGCATAACTGATTTTCACTCCATTTATAATTTCTAACTGGTTACCAAAAGATTCTAAAATGTTACACCCACCGGAAAGTCTTCAAGAATCTTCTTTTCATTGTCAAATTCGAAATTCAAAACTGAGAAAGGTACGTAGTTTTTTACTGTTTGAAAGATAATATTCACCACCTTTGTGTATTAAAACTGTCGCATCTCTATACTTATGAAGAGGAATTAAATTGCCTGTAATCCGACCCGAGTTGAAAACTTTTAATGATATTTTATTGTTTCCTATTGTAGATACTGTCTCACGTCTTAACTGAATTTCAATGTCCCAATCACGGTTTGCTGGGATAACTTTAAGTTTTCCTTCAATGTTTATTAAATTCACCGGTTTATCTTTTATATATCACTTATAAACTTGGGGGGGGGGGGGGGTCTGTAATTTCATCTCTAACGTATAAACTATTTTCCGTTAACTTAATACAATACAAAGAATTTTACTTTCCATTTTCATTAAATCCTTCAACATTTTCTAAATCGTCTAGATTAGTTGCATATTTATGAAATGGTATACTACTATATGAACAACCTACGCTATACAGATGACACTGTACTCATAGCAGAATCGGAAGATGACCTGCAAAAACTAACAGATGTGATGGTGAGAGAGAGTGAACAAATGGGACTAAGCCTGAATGCCAAGAAAACAGTAACATTGGTTATATCAAGAAAGAAAGAGAGAGTACCGTGTAAAATCAAGGTAGAAGGAAAAGAGCTTGCTCAAGTAAATAAAATCAAATACTTGGGAGTTCGGATAACATCAGATGGAAGATGCGAAACAGAAGTAAAAGATCGAATATGCCAGGCCAAATCAGCATTCCAAAACATGAAACATATCTTTACAAACAACAAACTACCAATCGGTCTCGGTAAAAGAATACTGCAGTGTTATATCGAACCAATTTTATTGTATGACTGCGAAACCTGGACGCTAAACACAGAAATAGTAAGAAAACTGGAAGCAACAGAAATGTGGTTTCTGAGAAGAATATTTAGCATTCCGTGGATTGCCAGGAAGACAAATGAAGGAGTGTTGAGACAAGCAGATGAAAAGAGGACACTCGTAAACAAAGTCAGAAAAAGTCAGGGAACATTCTTTGGACATGTGGGCCTAATGAGAAGACGAGGACTAGAACATTCAGTAACAACGGAAAAATTCAATGGAAGAAGAAGCCGGGGACGACAACGCATAAAGATGCAGGACGACCTAAAGGCCTGGATGGGAATGCACACCACCAACGACGTCATCAGGGCTACGGAAAATCGTGAGAGATGGAAGGTCATGATCGCCAACGCCTGCCGGCAGGGCACTTAATAATGATGATCATACTACTATAATAGTAGTTGTAGTTGATGAAACATCACCCATTAATCCAAATTTGTCAACCATTTTTAATATATTTTTTTGATTAATACAAAGCATTAAGAATAACTTCTTGAAAACTCTTTCCTTCTGATAAATCTTTTAAGACATACACAAATACCCGCAAACTACTACTGTGTTTGGGTTTTGTATATGATTAGTAGAGTACTGAAGATCGCCTTGTTTCTCTCTGAGATAATTGATCATTTCTAAAAGAAGTTGAATTCCGTAACTATCAAAATAGATTTTATCACTTTTGTTTTTATACCAAGCAACCCAGTGAGTTCCTCCTTTGTGGTAACTAGATACTCATGGGGGAGCCGGACAACAGAGAGTATTCAGAGAAGAAACCCCCCTTGTTCAAGTGTTTCGGCAGAAAACTTCTTATACTCTAAGGGGGGCCGGGCCACACCTAGGTCATGACTCCCAGGTGCCTCTCTGCTGCCTTTTTTTTTGTCTCCGGGCGGATTCGAACCCGCTTTTTTTAACGCTAGGGGAATTCTAATCCGACGTCTTATCACTTGTGCTAAATACCCTCCCGTGTTGTTGGGAAATTTTCTTATGTAGCACGGGTTCGTTTCTTCGGTTCCAAATCCATCTTGAACAGTTTTCAGCTGTCTGAGCGAGGGTTTTTAGAGCTTGTGTGCGCTTTTTGCCAATGATGGAGAGTTTGGTCAGAAGGCTGTAGGCTGAGCTTCCCTTGAATCCTCTGGCCCCAATTTCAACCGGCAATATCTTTGCACTGTAGCCGTCTTTCTCAAGCTCTTTGCATAAGTCGAGGTATTTTTCCTTTTTGTATATGTTGGCCGCTTCCATTCTACTCTCATAAGGAACTGTCAGTTCAACCATGATTATTTGTTTGGTGGAGGCTGAGTGACACTCTATATCAGGTCTCATTCTTGTCCTTTTAATCACACTTGGGTAGCCTCCCCAGTCCGGCAAATCGGCGGCTACGATCCAGTCTTCGCACCCGTCTAATGTGCTTGACTTTTCCTTAGCCGTGTATGTTGGTCTTCCACACCATGATTTTAACCCGCCTTCGGATGTGAATATAGTTGGAGGGACAGTCGGAGGATCAAGTTCTCCTTTTGCTGAGCTTAGAATGTTAGCGAGCTCTTGGAGCACTCTGTTGTGCCGCCATGTGTATCGGCTCTGTGACAGAGCAAATTTACATGAGCTCAATACGTGTTCTGTGGTCTGGTACCCTTGACAGAGGGGACATGTTGAGTCATCTTTCTTGCCCCATCGGACAAGGTTTGCGTTGGACGGAAGCAAGTCGTACACTGCTCGAATGATGAAGCTTATTCTTAATGAAGCTGTGTGCCATATGTCGTTCCACGAGAGTGATCGCTGAAAGACGTCTTCCCAGTCCGTCCATTCCCCTTGTTGTGGCTGCTGAACTGCCTTCTGGAATTTGTTTTCGTCTTCGATCTCTTGTATCTCGCGGATGACTAGGTCTCTTTTCTCCTTGCCCTTTGCTTTAGACCACAGTTTTGTCTTGTTTGAGCCAAAGCCCTTGCGATCGGTTTGGGTGAGGCCTACTACTTCATTTGTCACAAGGCATTGTTTGGCCAGATGAACAGCGTCGGTGGCTTTCCATTTCCTGCCGGTTTTTACTGCTGGTTGGGCTGTCCTTACCGCGGGATCCTCTGAGTCCTCCAGCATTAGGAGTAATCTTGCCTTACCGCATTTGTAAAAAGCAAATATCATGGTGTATAGCAGCTTTATCGACTCTGTTGATGGTTTTACTCCAAGATTTTGGTGTTAGATCAGAATTCAAACGTTTTTTTAAAATTCGTTTTTTTTTTCCATCGTCTAAATTCAATATTCTGCATTCTTTTTTTCTTGGTTTCTTTGGCAATTTTGTTCGCAAAAACACACTTCTAAATTTAGGAATTTTTAATTCCTTAACGACGTTAATTTAAAATATCAAGAATGGAAAGGGGTTTGTTCATTTTAGTTCGTTATGAAATGACTGAAATGTTTTGCGTGAAATGTAAAAAAACAAACCGATACAAAAGATTTAGAACAAGTTAGAACTAAGAATAAATTTATTTAGAGGTAAATGTGTTATTTGTGGTACAAGTAAAACTAAATTTATAGGAGCTGGATTAGCCAATAAAATAATCAACAAACTTCCTTTTGAAATGCATCTATCGGGTCATAACTTTACAGGACCGGGAACCAATTTTAAAAAAACGTTTGAATTCTGATCTAACACCAAAATCTTGGATTAAAACCATCAACAGAGTCGATAAAGCTGCTATACACCATGATATTTGCTATTTACAAAATGAGGATACTGTGATGTTTCCACTTTCTCTCACTAACTTTCTTCTGACACCAGCCGTGATGGGCACGGCACAAACACACTAAATAATCGACTATCTCTCTTCTATAAGTTATAACAAACGATATCTGTATTGCTTATATATATACAATAATTATTAATTCATTCAATAATAATAGGAACATAGGTCATACAATTTCATGTGAATTTCGATGGAATGAAGTTGATGCAAATCAGTACATGATAATTAAAAGGCTTCGTAATATTCAATTTCTAGCACATTTTATAAAACACACGGGTACATTCAGCTTAAGGAAACCTCTCCTTTAGGGGTGTATGGCGCTATCTGGGCACTGGTTCTTCCTCTCTACACTGGCTTGGCTGCGCAGTTAGGTCAACAGGTATCGGCAGGTACCAATAGGTCGGGAAGCCAAGAAGCCACGATGTCGTTAATCAAAGTACAAGAAGTTGAGAAGCCAAGAAGGTGTTGTTCTTCCTCCTCACTCAGCAACAGCTCAAATGCCGACAAGATACCAAAGATACCACGCTCTGACAAAGGATGTTTGCGGGTTCCCTGACCCTCCCCACTCACAAGACTAGTACGAAGTTACAGTTGCAGTTGCTTCGGCCCGAAGCTGGTGAGTGCTCTCAGCGGTCTGAAGTTGGAAGGAGCGTTCGGGGATTTATACCCAGTCAGGTAGCGTCCCAAGACGCTCACCGAGTGTACATTAGTTATCCTAATAGCCACCCCCGTCGACTCCACGTCAAATACTATTGACGCATCTCTACTCCCCCAAGCAATTCCCAGGTGATCTGATCGTCAAGTACGGCGGTCAAGTAAACACTACCCTTTTCGGGTGTCAAAACGCTTTCGTTGCATCGGCTACTTTCCCCCTCTGGCCTACAATAACTCTGTCTCCCCGCCGTCAACTATCTTCCCACGCTAGTTATACCTTGCCAGTCTGTCACCCTGTTACAGATACCAAGACCAGAAATGAAGTTAGTGATAAAGAAATATTACAAGTATTGAATATCTTAAAACCGACATTAAGAGAAAGAATAGATAAAAGTATTGTTGAACCCATTATTAAAGCTAAGCTAACATTTGGAATGGGGTGGGGGGGGGGGGGGGAGCTTCACTGGTGATTTAGCAGAACTTCAGAAACCAGTTATTAAAAAATTAATTAAGCAAAGAAGAGTTGTAGTTAATGGAATTGATGAAATATGGGCTGCTGACTTAGTTGATATGTCTTCATATTCTAAGCTTCTTCTTCTTCTTCTTTCGTTCACCAAATCTAAATCTACAGATTTGTTCTTTTAATAAAATCTACGGTTTTCTGCAGTTCTGGCAGAGCACCATCGAGTTTGACATTCAGGTCGGTAGGTTTGGGCCAATATGTTTCCCTTAGTGTTAAGAAGAGTGTGCAGTTCTGTTATATGCTCTGTGTTTTGAGGAGACTGGCTATACTCGCATATTATTTAAGGCAGATATTCCTATTTTAAACTTGGTGGACATATGGTGGTGGAGCCTACTGTGACCAGTTCTTAGTCTGAACAATATCACTTGATCCTCTCTGTTCAGGAGATGATATTTATCCTGTTGGTTTATTTGCTGCCGTCTGTTGTTTTTGATGAGGTTGTTCTTCTCATAATAGTTTAAGAGGCACTGTGGCTGCTCCAAGCCAGAACCCTCCCTGGCCAGTTGGTCTGCCTTCTCATTGCCTGGCACTCCACAAAGTGATGGTATCCACTGTAGGACTATCCTGTTTCGATTTCCAAGGCGCGTAAAACATTTCTTCAAGTCGTTAAGCTTGCCAGCTTGAAGGGCCTCAAGGATTGATCTTGCACCTGTGAGGAAGAGGGTGTTGCTGTCCTCTAGTTGAAGCTCTGTGGCAGCTATCATGAGGGCTTTTGCTTCTGATCCGTAATTATTGCAGAAGGTTCCGGTTGGCATGCTCATCGCTGTTCTTGTTGAGTCTGGATACTCTTCATACACTCCAGCGCCTCCGTTTGTTACAGCATTCTCAGCAGAGCCATCTGTGTAGACTCGGAGCCATGACTCACCTGGATACCTGTCATCAAGAGCTTTAGTAACACCACCAGGGGTGTGAAACCAACGTGACCGAGCCATCTCGCCGAGCATGAGCTAATTCTGCACTAGCAAAATAAGCTGAAGACTGAGGTACCTGGCCAGAGTGGGGCGCCTAACCTAGATACCACGCACCCTTTTCACCATTATGTCTAAGTCTGAATATTCTAAGCAAAATAAAGGATTCAAATATATTCTCGCTCTGATTGATATCCTTAGTAAATATAGTTGGATGATTCCTCTGAAAAACAAATTTAAAGTGGAGTGGCTGTTGCTGAAGGTTTTAAGAAGATAAGCGGAGCTCCGACTCCGTCAATAAAACCCAGATAAACTATGGGTTGTTAAAGGAAGCGAATTCTCTAATAAGCACGTTAAGAGTCTTTCCGGAGAACTCTACTCTACGGAGAATGAAGAAAAAAGCTCTGTCGTGGAAAGATGAATCCGAAAGATGAAAGAAAAAATATTTAAATATTTTACGGCTAACGATACTAAACAATAAATGTTTTAGATGATCTGGTAAACGATTATAATACCACGTATCATTCATCAATAAAAATGACTCCTGTTGAAGCAAGTAAAAAAGAAAATGAAATTTATATGGATTTGAAGAAAGCAAAGCAAAGAAACCTAAAGTGGTAGAGTTAGAATTACAAAGAAGAAAATGTTTTTTGAAAAAGGTTACACACAAAAAATGGACAAAAGAAATATTTACAATAGACAAAATTTTATATATATACAAATCCAATTACTTACAAGATAAAAGATTTAGATAATGAAGAAATTATTGGTTCTTTTTTATGAAAAGGAATTGCAGAAAACTACCTTCTAAGAATGGCTGAAGAAATTCTAGATGACTTAGTATCTACAATTAAAGATGATCTTCCTGATGATAAAGTTAATAAATTTAATCAATATGTTAAAAAGAAATTGAAAGAATTACAAGAGACCCACAGATCGCTGATCGGCAGAGTCGAAACTTGCTTATCTTAAGAAAATATTATTTAAAACCTTTAATGTTTCTGAAATTAACAATGGTATTGATAATTCTGATAAAGAAGATCTTATTGAAATGTGTAAAGATATTCTTAATAAATTAGATCAATTTGAAAATAAAAAAGCATATTATGATAACGTGGGGAAAACATTAAATATATAAGGTGCTGCTAACTCCTGCCAAATTCAACGGACTATCTAAACTGTCAGCAAACAGTTCCTGGCGTGAAGGGGGTAAAAATGCTGTTGAATCATCAGGAAATTGTTTCCACTGTGTCGGTGGGAGCTTAGGCAAATGAATGTGATGTGTTCATTTCTCCTCCTTGTGGTGACGTAAATATAGGAGCCATCAACTTCCTGAATGTTCCACTGGTTTTGGCTCTCCTTCCTTTGTGGCCTAATTCCATGTAATGTGTGCATAGCTTACACTGTTCTATGGTGGTCTCCTTAAATTCATACCATATATTATCTTGATATTGTGAACATTTTCTTGTGCATTCTTGATAGTTTCTTCAGTCACAGGTTTTGCATTTTAATTTCTTAATCTGCCATGGCAGCTGTTGCACAATGCCTTTGGAAAAGTGTCATTGACTTTACAAATCTCTATATGAAACAATTTTAAAATGTCACCTTTCTGGTGTTCACACAAGCGTGGGAGTTTCTTCACACCATTCTTCCGAAATTTCTGGCCCCTCATACTACAAACTGTGCACAGCTGTTGTGTGTACTCCTCACGCTTTGATCTTGAATGGATGTTTGCCATCATCAGATAGTGAACTTACAAGATGCTTCTGTCAACTGAAAGAACAACAGCAGAATTTAATTAATTACTACCACTGGTACTATATTCATCTCTAAAATAAAAAGAATTTAAGAAAAAGTATTCGGACAGAACAATATATTGTAATACTCTACAATATCAATATTTTACGGAGAGAACAATAATTATACTATTGTATTACTCTTTAATAATAAATATCAGTATTTTAAGGACACGACAATATATTACTCTTTAATATCAATATTTCATGTCCATTCCATATTCTTACAAAACTGAAAACAAAACCTAAAAATTTCCAATTTGATCACAATCACCATGTCTCTGTACAGTCTAGAAATGACCCCCACATAAAACAAAGAGCGATTATAGATCTACCTTTAGGTATCCACACTTGATCTTGACACTGGCCATATTTAATGGATTTTGCATTGATATGATATAACGTTTTCATCCAGAAAAAAAACAATAAAGTGGTCAAACCGACCATTAAATCAGAGTGTTCATTATTCTTATAAAAGGAATTTCATGCATAGATTTGGTAGATATTAACTTCAGTATTTACCAAGTTTTGCTCTTGAAATAGGTCTCGCCACACAGATAAACGGAACTATCATTCAAAAAGGCTTCTAAAGCTGCGAAACGGTGTGGCCATCAGTAAAGCTGGACAACAAATGACTCAATGTGTGCGTTTGTCAAGGGATTAAAAGGATATCTCTCCTAACTGTGCTCAATGAGCGTGGCAGAGAAGATTTGTGGCTTTCCAGTCAGGGAGAGTGTCCGATTACTGCTGGGAGAGCCGAACTAAATCTCCAGATTTTGGGGGAAAGAAACAGCTGTGTATTGCATAAGAAAAAAAAATCAATAATAGGTAGGATAGAAAATCCAAAGCTTTTTATTTCAGCAGTTGGTATAAAGGAAACAGATGAATAATTTTATGAAAGGTGAATTATGCACTGGGTGCAGCCTCTAGAAATAGATTAAGTTTGTAAATTAAAAAATATATACATGTAATAGTTCACATAAATAGCATGTCTGGATCATCTTGATTTTTGTTTTTCTTGAGCGAATGAAGCGAACTTTATGAAATAGACGAAGTAACTTTTGAATAAAACAAGTATTGCAGGTTTTATAATCTTCCATTTCTTATTATAAATAAAACTTGTAAGAGGTTAATAGTATCTAAGAAAAATGAGTCTGGATTATATTGATTTTTGCGTTTTTAGAGCGAGTGAAGCGAACGAAAAAAAACAACAAATCAAAGTGGTCCAGGCTCTCATTCTTATATACTATTAGTGTGGTGGCCTTGACAATTTGGACACTTCGACTCGGCTGTACAAGGCTTGTCTTCCGCATGGTCCCTGCCACTGCAGCGAGCGCAAACTGCTGATTTCTTGCAGTGCGACTTTCCGTGTTCATACCTCAGGCAGTTAAACCAACGAATAGGATTTGGAACGAATGGCGAGACTGGAATCTGTAAATATGCCACTTTTTGATGAGCTGCAGGCTTGGTTGTATCGAAGGTGAGGATAATTGGGCTGGTTGCAATCAGCTCATGTCCTCGGCGAATCTTGATACCACGTGAGCTGTTCAAGCTCCTGTGATGATGAACTGTTATAGGAACACCTTGAAAGACAATCTGCTTGAGCAAGTTCTCTGAGTGTGTCTGTTTATGCACTCTACCAACAGTTCACCATTTCTCATCCTTGTTACCGATTTAGGTTCGACTGCAACGCTTTTCAGCGTTTTATAGATCACAAAGACGCTCATTTTTTATTTTATTTTCGGGGTTTTGGTTGCTGATCACCAAGAAAGATGACCAGACCCGCCAGTCGACAGTGTTTACGTTTAGCAGAGACGTGATTTGTTGTTTGCATTGATTGGAGGCCCCGCCTGGTTCCTCCTGCCTGCGTCTTTTACTTAAGTCGTGATTTGGAAAAGGGTCTAAATTTTTTTAAGTACCCATGAGAATGTATTTTCATTGTTCATCCCCGGGGCTCTTCACCCGCCACCGAGTCCAATAAGGGGGACACATAATGCTCGATAACCAGAGCTGTTGTGTCAGGGCTACCCAAGAAATACACTCCCCACAGGGTTTTAGTCCCGCCAGGATTGACCCAGGTCCCAAATCGCAAAGGATTCGAGGCCTAACCAATTGAGTGGCATGGGCCATACCACCTTCCTGTTTTAGGGGAATGCCAGGTCAAAATGGTGTGTCAGTAGAGGGGCAGTCGGCAGACTGTTCCACCCAATGCCCAGACACGCCAGGGATTGAATAGGACTGTTAGAAGACGCTGGCGGCCATCACTTTTTTAAAAGTCATTTTTATTGTCAGGCACTGTTCTTATGTGGTTTAGATCTTACCTGGAAAATAGATTTACATCGGTAAAAATTGGTAAGGATGTGTCAGATATGTTACCTCTAAAGTGCGGGGTTCCTCAAGGTTCAGTTCTTAGTTCTGTTCTTTTTACAATGTACACTCAGAGTCTCTCTACAATAATTTCTTTATATGCCCTCAATTATCACCTTTATGCTGACGATACTCAGCTGTATGGATTTACCACCATTGACAATTTACAAAGTCTTATAGATAGAATCACCAGTTGTATTGATGATATAAGAAAATGGGTGCTCAATAACAAATTGAAACTAAACGAGGACAAGACTGAAGTCATATTTTTTCGTAGCAACTTATGTAATGAAATTGATAATGTCAGCATTAACATAAATGGCCATGAAATTTCAGCCCAGACGAAAGTGAAAAATTTAGGTGTAATTTTAGATCAAGACATGTCAGTGAAATCCCACATAACTGTTCTTTGTAAAAATAGGGAGCATTCGTAAATACCTGACTTCCGATATCACCAAAACTTTGATAACATCACTTGTACTGTCACGGCTTGATTACTGCAATTCATTATTAGCTGGCATAACAGAAGAAAACATACAGCAACTTCAAAGGGTACAAAATGCTGCTGCTAAAACAATTACTAAGAAACAATAACATGATCACGTGACTCCTATTTTGAAGAAACTACATTGGCTCCCAGTGAAAGAACGCATCACATATAAAATTTGCCTAACATGCTATAAGTGATTAAACAACTTGTCCCCATATTATCTACACCAGTTGTTAACCTTCAAGAGCACTCAGATCATCGAGTGATATAACCATCCTTCTTAAACCTAAAGTAAATTATAAGGCGTACGGCCAGCGCTCTTTCTCATATTTTGCCCCACTCATGTGGAATAAGCTTCCGAAATCCACTAGAGAAGCCGAGAATTTGGAAACGTTCAAGAAACAACTCAAAACAATTTATTTTCATCATACTTTGAGCAGTGAGTAAAATGTACATCAATCCAAGCTTGGCATCTGTGCGTGTGCGCCCGCCCATGTGGGTGTATGGGCGTTGTATGTGTGTATTAATTGTGTTTGTGTGTGTGAGCTTTTATAAGGGTGTTTCTGTTATGCCCCTTCTATTTTAATTAAGAGTACCATGTTTGATTTTTTGTGATTGTTTTTACCCATGTATTTTGACATGTTGCTTCTGTAAAGCGCATAGAGCATTTTTAATGGATATGCGCTATATAACTGCCATCCATTATTATTATCATTTTTATCACGGGGTGGGTCGCGACTCATTGAGTCATCGTGTTCGTAAACGGAGCCGCATAGGCCTTTGACTATGCAAAGGTTTATCTGTCTGTCTGTCTGTACTATCTATCTATCTATCTATCTATCTATCTATCTATCTATCTATCTATCTATCTATCTATCTATCTATCTATCTATATATCTATCTATCTATCTATCTATCTATCTATCTATCTATCTACCTGTCTATTCTATCTATCTATCTATTCTGTCTATCTATCTATTCATCTTTCTATCTATTCATCTATCTATTCTATCTACCTATCTATTCTATTTATCTATCTATCTATCTTATCTATCTATCTATCTATGTTATCTATTTCTCTCTTCTGTCTCTCTCTCTTTGTCACGAGTGGAGTGAGCGATAGTTAATAATTACGGGCGGAAAGGAGGAGAGTAAAATTAACGCACGTAGACAAGTAAGTTAAAGCGTGCATGTTGTGAGTTGTGGGGTGTCTGGAGGAGGCGAGGGCGCTGTATTACCAGTTCACTGCACAGAGATAGTCCAAAGAGAACGGACGCTAGTAAGAGCCCAGCGGGCGAACATAAGGGGAGCAGTCGGAAGACGGATGAGAGTGTTTTTTCCAGTGATGACTGGTAGGTAGAACGTTGATTGATAATTATGATTGATGTATTATATTATATTCGTCTATTACCATGATGTAAATAAGTATATGTGAGGAATGTGGAAGTCCTTGATATTGGATATAGCAATGTGCGCCATGAGCGATAGATGAAAGTTGAGTTCATGGATTTGTAGCGCGAGTGAGTAGTGTGTACTCCGATGGAGGTGTGTTACCGTAAGATGTTTGGTGAGTGAAAGGTGAACTATTGTGTGTACGCTTCATGGGTTGTAAGGAGAGGTGGAGTGAAATAGAAATGGTAGGGTATTATACCAATGTAATGTTATTCTTGTAGGTGTCGGGGACGGGCCAAAGAGCCACCTCGGTGGGCACAGGGGATAGGCCAGCATAGGGCCGGAGGCCACACATAGGCCAAGAGTGAGGCTGTCGGTGCAGGACAGTAGAGGCACATAAAGTCGTGGCAGTCTGGCCACGGACAGGGACGTAGATATGAGCGTGAATGTGATAATGTACTATTGCCATGTTGATGGGCTATTGAAATGATAATGTGCTATTGCCCTGCTGAGGTGCTAGTGGAATGCTAAGGTGTATGACAATAGGAAGGTGATATTGAGAGACTGCGGTGCCAGTGAATTATTAATGTGCTATTAAGACCCTGAGGGGAGAGGCTGAGGCCGAAGTGCCTTTAGGAAGTAACTACTGGGTTGTGGATCCGAGGAAGAGTGCATGTGAGAATAAGGCCGTTGTACGGCAGTTAATTTCAATAATATAATGTATGTAATTGCGCTATTATCTGTATAATTATGTTTAATAAATGTGTGAGTCTGATGGGTTGTTCTGTTAAGTGTTAAACTTGTTCGTTCGTGATTGTTGTCCTGTCATAACTTATTACATCTCCCAGTCTGGGATTTGTGACACTCTTCTCTCTCTCTCTTTCTCTCTATCTCGCTCCTTCTCTATCTCAATCTTTCTCTATCTCGCTCTTTCTCTATCTCTCGATCTTTTTTTTCTCTCTCTCTCTCTATCTGTCTCTATCTCTGTCTCCGTCTGTCTCTCTCTGTCTCTGTCTCTCTCTCTCTCTCTCTGTGTCTCTCTCTCGGTCTCTCTTTCTCTCAGTCTCTCTCTCTCTGTGTCTCTCTATCTGTCTCTCTATCTATCTATTTATCTATCTATTTATCTATCTGTCTATTCTATCTACCTATCTATTCTATCTACCTATCTATTCTATCTACCTATCTATTCTATATGTCTATCTATCTATTTATCTATCTATCTATTCATCTATCTGTTCTATTTGTTTTGACTCTGTAAAAACCTGGATGCGTACCAACAAGCTCCAGCTTAACAATGACAAAACCGAGGTTATGCTATGTGCCACTGAATCAAAGCTAAATAAGATTGAAGTCAGTGAAATACAACTAGCTGACACTGATATTCATTTTTCAGAGAAAGCAAAAAACCTGGGTGTCTTTTTGGACAAAAATCTTTCCATGGAGTATCAAATTAATTACATCACCAAATCCATGTTTTTTGAAATACGAAGGATTTCACGTATGAAATCTGTTCTGACTCAGGAAGCAGTGAAAACATTAGTTATCTCCTTGGTTTTGTCTCGCCTTGATTACTGCAATTCACTCTATGCTGGTCTCTCAGATGAAAAGATTTTTAAACTGCAAAAAGCACAAAAGCTCGTTTAATTCTTGGAAAGTCAAAATTTGAAAGTAGCACAGAAATCCTCAAAATCCTTTATTGGTTACCAGTAAAAGCCAGAATAGAATACAAAATTGCTGTGTTTTGCTACTGTAGTGTCACAACAACTGCACCTACATACATCAGTGAACTTCTCTGTCCCTATGCTCCTCCCAGGGCCCTGAGATCTCAAGACTCGGGGCTCTTGGTGGAACCTAGGTGCAACCTCAAAACGTTCGGCGACAGGTCATTTAGTAAAATTGGACCTGCATTATGGAACTCACTACCAAATTCCCTGAGATCAGCATGCAGTGTAGAGAGTTTTAAAAAACAACTAAAACCTCACCTGTTTAAAAAATATTTAGATAAATGATTTGTGTGTGTGTGACCGTTCTTTAGTATGTGTGTGTGCGCGTATGGTGGACAATGTCAAGCGCCTTGAGGCCTCGGCGAAAGGCGCTATATAAATGCTCTTATTATTATTATTATTATTATTATTTATCTATCTATTCTATCTATCTTATCTCTCTCTCTTCTATCTCTCTCTCTCTCTCTTCTATCTCTCTTTCTCTCTCTATCTCTCTCTATATTCTCTTTCTCTATCTCACGCTCTCTCTCTCTCTCTCTCTCTGTCTCCATCTCTGTCACTGACTCTCTCTCTCTGTCTCTCTCTCTATCTGTCTCTCTCTCTGTCTATCTATCTATCGGTATCTCAATCTATCTATCTATCTATCTATCCATCTATCTATCTATCTATCTATCTATCTATCTATCTATCTATCTATCTATCTATCTATCTATCTATCTATCTATCTATCTATCTATCTGTCTATCTATCTATCTATCTATCTATCTATCTATCTATCTATCTATCTATCTGTCTATCTATCTATCGTCACCCGTTGTCTTTCCTCTAGGCTTACCCTACCCTCTACCGCCGTGTCACATACATTAACAAAATTGGCTTTACATTGTAGTTGTGGTGAGTTGTGTCGGTTGAATCAGTCTGTTGGGGTTTTTTTGTGTTTTTTTTTTTATCGATAAATTTTATTCAATTTTATGTCATAGTGTACCGAAATGGCATGTCAGTGACTATAAACAAATTAAAGTTACAAAATCAGTCACAATCAAATTAAAGTTACAAAATCAATCTCAATCACCGCTATTTTTCAACCCGTTGGCTATGATGGGTTAGGCCAGCATCGAGCGCTCAGCCCAGTCCGCGATGGTGAGAGGGGGTTTCAATGCGGACCATTCCGGCTCGCTTCGCGAAGCAGGGAAAGAGAGGGCTGGCGGAGAGCCGCGTGGGATCTAGTTTAGTAGTGTATATAGATGATTCCACCTCAACCACCAGAAACCCATTCTCCCCATCACAGGTCGCACGGCCAACGAAGAGACCACGCTGTGGGGGAAGCAGGGAAAGAGAGGGCTGGCGGAGAGCCGCGTGGGATCTAGTTTAGTAGTGTATATAGATGATTCCACCTCAACCACCAGAATCCCATTCTCCCCATCACAGGTCGCACGGCCAACGAGGAGACCACGCTGTGGGGGACGTGCAAGGTGGTTCTGCTCTTGGCTAGCCCGGGAACCACACGCGGCGGGAAAGAAAAGGACGAGGGAGGTGAGGCAGTGGGTCAGTTTCTAAGTCCCCGGACCCACTCGGGGAAGACTGTAAGAGATGGCAATAATTTTACGCCTCAGGCTAATGGACCTCAGTATCCACGACTATCAGTCTGGGGTCTTGTTAGAGACTTTAATAAATATTTCCATAATTATTTTTAGAAAATGTGCTACATCGTAAATGGACTTCATTTTTTAAACGCAATAAAATCAAAAGTTACACCGTTTCTCGTGAATGTGATACCACAGAACTACCGATTCATGTGTCAGGTGAGGGTATCGGGGAACTATCATTCGTGTGCCAGGTACCAAAAACCCACAACTCCACTAAAATACTATCCTGAACACGGAAAAGATTGTACAGGCAGACGCCAGTCTAGGCGCAAATTCGCTTTCAAAACACCATTTCATAGGATGAAATATGCTTTGTCTTTTTTATTACGGAGTATACTCTTGTACGACTAATAGTTTTTTCTCGTTGCCACAGAATTGAACTGAGCAAATATAAAACGGCACCGAATCTCGAAATATTTTTTTTCCATCTTCTGTAAAAATTCATTTCTGGCTTATACAGCTCTTTTTCCACAATACAGGGACAATGTGTTCTAGAGGCAAAGTGCTCGCCTCTCATGCCAAGGGTCCCGGGTTCAAAACCGGGGCTGTGCAGGCATGTTGGAAATTAGGATTTTTCTCATATTTTCGTATCCCTGATCCTATTGGGGGGGGGGGGGGTGGAGGATCGAGTACCTAGTCTTCTCGGTAAGGACGAAAAAATTTGGAGGGCCCGTGTGCACGTTGCGCACGTTAAAGATACCTTGGGAGTTGGAAATCGTAAAGAGCAGGCCGCTGGCCGGGCAAAATTAAAATTAATAGATTAAAATTTGTCCTTGTCACCCCCCATATCGCCAACAAAGATTTATAATTCATTATTAAATAAATATCAATATATATTCAAATATCATTATAATACTTTAGAATACAAGTTGTGAATTGTGAACTGTTGTGAGTTGTGAACTGCGCCTGACAGGCTGCGTTACAGTTTGCTCTGAGATAGAGAGAGGTAGAGAGAGTGAGAGAAAGAAAGAGAGAGAGATGCAAATCGAGAGAACAAGACTTTCTGTAACGCGCCTAGAGCGAACTTGTTTGGATTAGGCGCTATATAAATGATCTCCATTAGCATTAATACTGCAGAATACATGTAGCAGCTTGTAAATGAGGCCGAGCCTACCCTGGGGCGGAGCCTATGGCGGATCTGATAAATAAGTTTAGGGAAGTACGTTATAGATAGAAATTTTACTGCGCTGCTGTAATAGTTGGGTCCTTTCTTTTCCTCTTGAGGATATGAATCATACCAGGCCGGGAATGGGATAAAACCTGACAGGTTTGGCAGGTAAGGTTGATGTTACATGTATTTAGTTCCAGTTTGTTTAATTCTCCTCTTTATGGGCAAATTTAGCCGAACTGGGTTTAGTTAACCAGTAAGCAGTGCATTTTTGAAAAATTACAAAGTTGGGATAACAGTATAATATCTGGTGAGTTATCCATAGGAATTATTTCTCTGGCGAAACTAACAATAACATAATAATATTTTGGGAATTTGGCCACAAACTTGTCACAGAATATATCTTGTAAATCATTTCACTACATGGTCCAAAATAAAATATGTAACTATTGAAAAAAAAAAATGCCATCTTGATATAATGACGGGTCGTAGCAATTAAAGTGTAGTATGAATTGGTGACCTTAATAATTAAATTTGTGAAAATGTCGATGTTTTAAAACTGTTTCTGCAAAAAATAGCAATGATGGACCCATAGAACTATTGTCAAAATTAGGGTGCCACTTTTTTTTACACAATTGCACACTTATACAATGTATGCACAGTCTGCTGGCTACCAAAAATCTTTAATTTACAATATTTTAAAATCCTGTTATTTTGTTAATTTCTCACAGAAAACGGGACAAGCCATTTTATGCCATTAATCAGTGAATTATTATTACAACTGCTCGTCTTCGTGTTTGCCTACCTTTTAGGCTAAAGTGATAGAATTGGCAGATGAAGGAACTTGTCCTCCAGACAGAAGATCTTTTTACGCAACATTTCAGCAGCATGCAATGGAAGAAAGCAGGCTAAAAATTAAAAGCATACAGAAAGGAAAATGATACTCGTGTTTTTTTCGATTGCCAATGTAAGTGTGGGTCACTAGGGGAAATAACCATATTTATCACTTAGAGAATATACGTCATGAACAGTAACCTTATGGTGGTGGGCGATTGCGTTCGAGAAGGCCATGGCTGTCCAACTATCTATGGATTTTAAACTTTTATAGCTTGTCATAAAATTTCACCGGAAAGTCGAGTTTTCACTGACATAAAGTGATTAAGTTGATCTTTCGATTGCATTGAGTGCAGCGCTTTTGTGTAGGTTAGAATGAGAATTATAACAATACAAAATCCTTGTTTACCTGGGCCAACATAAATTTCGCCGCCGGGATACGTGACCCGCCATTGGCCCCGTGACAGATGGGAACTGATGGAGAGTTTGGGCCATTCCAGAAGCCGAAAGAAGTTCTTCAAATACTAAAATTAATCTATTTTATGTCGAACTTTGCGTTGAAAATCTGGTGGATGAATGAGCCGGTCGCGAGAGTCGCCAGTGTCAGCAAAGGTCATATCTTTGGTGTCAAGGTCATATCTTTGGTGTCCGGTTCAAGAAACATGGCTGTTCCAACAACATCGGTTCAAGAACAGGGCGACCGAAGAAACGATGTTGATCTAAATCCGTGCGGTTCAAGAAGCATGGCTGTTCCAGAAATACCAGTTCAAGAACAGGGCGACCGAAGCAATGATGTTGGTCTAAGTTCATGCGGTTCAAGAAGCATGGCTGTTCCAGAAACACCAGTTCAAGAACAGGGCGACCGAAGCAATGATGTTGGTCTAAGTTCATGCGGTTCAAGAAGCATGGCTGTTCCAGAAATACCAGTTCAAGAACAGGGCGACCGAAACAACGATGTTGATCTAAGTTTATGCAATGTTTCAAATAGTGCTGATCACAACTGCCCCCATGTTGGACCCCCTGGTCAAGGATTTTTAGTCCAACAACCGAGCTCAGCAGGCAGACCGACTGGCATTACTGGGCAAAATGGCGCCGCCTTCGCAAACCGTCTGCGATACAAGCGATGGTATGTGATGTTACGCCTAAGATACGCTTACGTCAAAATCTGAATAACAACGACAACACAGAACAGTGGCATCCATAATTATTTGGATGCCGGTCATAGCTAAGTTGAATTTTGCAATAATTGTGGACCAAGACAAACATTGATAATCCACGTGTACTTTTACATTTTAAGTAAAAAATAATGTTGTATGGTGAAAACTGATGAATTTTCAGCCAAATATATACTGTACATTATTTATTTAGATGATGGACTATTTGGGTCCTTTGGTCAAACTGGGTTTTGTTTGCACAGAACATTTTTCGGAAACTTTTAAAAAGGCAGAGCTAAGATTGACAAGTGGCCACGTTAGCACTTTCTCTGGGTAAATGACCACAACAACAGTGCTGGAAGTTTGCCATAAATTATTATTGACCATAAAACCTGTCACAACAACATGTACATACATGCAATTGGGTTACAGTATAGCCAGGACCTTTTGAGACAAACTGTCCAACCAGTACAAGTGAATAGTGTGTGTGTGTGTGTGTTGAGTTCTTTGCTTTGGGAGGATGTGTGTGTGTGTGTGTGTGTTGAGTTCTTTGCTTTGGGAGGATGTGTGTGTGTGTGTGTGTTGAGTTCTTTGCTTTGGGAGGATGTGTGTGTGTGTGTGTGTGTTGAGTTCTTTGCTTTGGGAGGATGTGTGTGTGTGTGTGTTGAGTTCTTTGCTTTGGGAGGATGTGTGTGTGTGTGTGTGTGTGTTGAGTTCTTTGCTTTGGGAGGATGTGTGTGTGTGTGTGTGTGTTGAGTTCTTTGCTTTGGGAGGATGTGTGTGTGTGTGTGTGTGTTGAGTTCTTTGCTTTGGGAGGATGTGTGTGTGTGTGTGTGTGTTGAGTTCTTTGCTTTGGGAGGATGTGTGTGTGTGTGTGTGTTGAGTTCTTTGCTTTGGGAGGATGTGTGTGTGTGTGTGTGTTGAGTTCTTTGCTTTGGGAGGATGTGTGTGTGTGTGTGTGTGTTGAGTTCTTTGCTTTGGGAGGATGTGTGTGTGTGTGTGTGTTGAGTTCTTTGCTTTGGGAGGATGTGTGTGTGTGTGTGTGTTGAGTTCTTTGCTTTGGGAGGATGTGTGTGTGTGTGTGTGTTGAGTTCTTTGCTTTGGGAGGATGTGTGTGTGTGTGTGTGTGTTGAGTTCTTTGCTTTGGGAGGATGTGTGTGTGTGTGTGTGTTGAGTTCTTTGCTTTGGGAGGATGTGTGTGTATGTGTGTGTATGTTGAGTTCTTTGCTTTGGGAGGATTTCTGCCCTCGGCATTTGCACCTCTCTTTTCTTTTCTTATTCTTCTTGTCTTTGTTTTGTTGTTCTAGTTTCTGTTGTTGTCTAGTCTTTCTTAGTCCTCAGAAGGGCTCACTAATGGTTTGTCTTGTTCTTATCCTCATCTTGGCATTCTTTCTTTCTCCCCTGGTCCTCAGAAGGGCTCACTAATGGTTTTTTTTGTTCTTATCCTCATCTTGGCATTCTTTCTTTCTCCCCTGGTCCTCAGAAGGGCTCACTAATGGTTTGTCTTGTTCTTGACGGAATTCTTTTCCTTCTCCCATAGCCTTCAAAAGGGGTCACTGATGGATTGCCTAGTTCTTGTCCTCATCTTGGCCTTTTTTTCCTTCTGTCTTAGCCTTCAAAGGGCTCCCCAATGAGTTGCCTTGTTCTTGGCTTATCTTGCCGTCTTAGCGTTCAATAGGGCTCGCTGATGGGTTGCCTTCTTTTCCATCTAAGCCTTCAAAAAAAGTTCCGTAAAGGGTTAGCCTTGTTCTTGTCCTCATCCTAGCCTTTTCCTTCTCTCTTAGCCTTAATGGGTTGTCTTGTTCTTGGCTCATCTTGCCTTCTTTCCCTTCTTTCTTAACCTTCAAAGGGCTCCCTAATGGGTTACCTTGTTCTTGGCTCATCTTGCCTTCTTTCCCTTCTTTCTTAACCTTCAAAGGGCTCCCTAATGGGTTGCCTTGTTCTTGGTTCATCTTGCCTTCTTTTCCTTAACCTGCAAAAGGTTCCCTAATGCCTTCTTTCCCTTCTCTCTTAGCCTTCAAATGGCTCCCTAATTAGTTGCCTTGGTCTTGGTTTATCTTGCCTACTTTTCCTTCTTTCTTAACCTTCAAGGGGCTCCTTAATGGGTTACCTTGTTCTTGGTTCATCTTGCCTACTTTTCCTTCTTTCTTAACCTTCAAGGGGCTCCTTAATGGGTTACCTTGTTCTTGGTTCATCTTGCCTACTTTTCCTTCTTTCTTAACCTTCAAGGGGCTCCTTAATGGGTTACCTTGTTCTTGGTTCATCTTGCCTACTTTTCCTTCTTTCTTAACCTTCAAAGGGCTCCTTAATGGGTTACCTTGTTCTTGGTTCATCTTGACTTCTTTTCCTTCTTTCTTAATCTTCAAAGGGGCTCACAGGTGGGTTGCCGTTCTTGTCCTTATCTTGGCCTTCTTTTCCATCTAAGCCTTGAAAAAAAGTTCCATAAAGGGTTGCCTTCTCTCTTAGTCTTGAAAGGGGCTCCCTGCTGGGTTGCCTTGTTCTTGTCCTCATCTTGCCTTCTTTTCCTTCTCTCTTAGCCTTCAAATGGCTCCCTGCTGGGTTGCCTTGTTCTTGGCTCTTGCCATTTTTTCCTTCACTCTAAGCCTTCGAAAAAGCTCCATAAAGGGTTGTCTTATTCTTGTTCTCATCTTGGCCTTTTCCTCCTCTCTTAGCCTTCAAAAGGGCCCAATTGTGGGTTGCCTTATTCTTGTCCTCATCTTGGCCTTTTTTTCCCCCTTCTCTCTTAGCCTTCAAAAGTGCTCCCTAATGGATTATCTTTTTCTATTGTCCTCATTTTTGGCTTTTTTTCCCCCTTCTCTCTTAGCCTTCAAAAGTGCTCCCTAATGGATTATCTTTTTCTATTGTCCTCATTTTTGGCCTTCTTTTCCCCCTTCTCTCTTAGCCTTCAAAAGTGCTCCCTAATGGATTATCTTTTTCTATTGTCCTCATTTTTGGCCTTCTTTTCCTCCTTCTCTCTTAGCCTTCAAAAGTGCTCCCTAATGGATTATCTTTTTCTATTGTCCTCATTTTTGGCCTTCTTTTCCTCCTTCTCTCTTAGCCTTCAAAAGTGCTCCCTAATGGATTATCTTTTTGTATTGTCCTCATTTTTTGCCTTCTTTTCCTCCTTCTCTCTTAGCCTTCAAAAGTGCTCCCTAATGGATTATCTTTTTGTATTGTCCTCATTTTTGGCCTTTTTTTCCCCCTTCTCTCTTAGCCTTCAAAAGTGCTCCCAAATGGATTATCTTTTTCTTGTCCTCATTTTTGGCTTTTTTTTCCCCCTTCTCTCTTAGCCTTCAAAAGTGCTCCCTAATGGATTATCTGTTTCTATTGTCCTCATTTTTTGCCTTCTTTTCCCCCTTCTCTCTTAGCCTTCAAAAGTGCTCCCTAATGGATTATCTTTTTCTATTGTCCTCATTTTTTGCCTTCTTTTCCTCCTTCTCTCTTAGCCTTCAAAAGTGCTCCCTAATGGATTATCTTTTTCTATTGTCCTCATTTTTGGCCCTCTTTTCCTCTTTCTCTCTTAGCCTTCAAAAGTGCTCCCTAATGGATTATCTTTTTCTATTGTCCTCATTTTTGGCCTTCTTTTCCTCCTTCTCTCTTAGCCTTCAAAAGTGCTCCCTAATGGATTATCTTTTTCTATTGTCCTCATTTTTGGCCTTCTTTTCCTCCTTCTCTCTTAGCCTTCAAAAGTGCTCCCTAATGGATTATCTTTTTCTATTGTCCTCATTTTTGGCCTTCTTTTCCTCCTTCTCTCTTAGCCTTCAAAAGTGCTCCCTAATGGATTATCTGTTTCTATTGTCCTCATTTTTTGCCTTCTTTTCCTCCTTCTCTCTTAGCCTTCAAAAGTGATCCCTAATGGATTATCTTTTTCTATTGTCCTCATTTTTGGCCTTCTTTTCCCCCTTCTCTCTTAGCCTTCAAAAGTGCTCCCTAATGGATTATCTTTTTCTATTGTCCTCATTTTTGGCCTTCTTTTCCTCCTTCTCTCTTAGCCTTCAAAAGTGCTCCCTAATGGATTATCTTTTTCTATTGTCCTCATTTTTGGCCTTCTTTTCCCCCTTCTCTCTTAGCCTTCAAAAGTGCTCCCTAATGGATTATCTTTTTCTATTGTCCTCATTTTTGGCCTTCTTTTCCTCCTTCTCTCTTAGCCTTCAAAAGTGATCCCTAATGGATTATCTTTTTCTATTGTCCTCATTTTTTGCCTTCTTTTCCTCCTTCTCTCTTAGCCTTCAAAAGTGATCCCTAATGGATTATCTTTTTGTATTGTCCTCATTTTTTGCCTTCTTTTCCCCCTTCTCTCTTAGCCTTCAAAAGTGCTCCCTAATGGATTATCTTTTTCTATTGTCCTCATTTTTGGCCTTTTTTCCTTCTCTCTTAGCCTTCAAAAGTGCTCCCTAATGGATTATCTTTTTCTTGTCCTCATTTTTGCCTTTTTTTTTTTCCTTCTCCCTTAGCCTTCAAAAGTGCTCAATAATGGATTATCTTTTTCTTGTCCTCATTTTTGCCTTTTTTTTTTTTTCCTTCTCTCTTAGCCTTCAAAAGTGCTCCCTAATTGCCTGGTTCTTATCGGCATTCTTTTCCTTCTCCCCCTGGATAACCGTCTCCGGACAAATCATAATCAGTACAGGCATTGAAAAACCAACAAACAGGTTAACACATGTATGTCATATCCCTAATGTGCAAGTTGTACATGTATTTTCTTAATCCTGACTCGCATCGTTGGGATAAGAGCTTACATAACTTTACAGAAATTCTTCATGATAGCGATGAGATTATGGACGTCAAAGGTAGCCTACTACATGTATTAATTACAGTGATCTATGTGCCGTCGTGTGACCATCAGTCAGTCCCAGGGAGCGAACTTCATATCCATGTCCGTACATGTAAACTTTGCTCACTGAGATGTTCAGGTGTACAAAAAAGGTCTTGTGACAATTAATTAGGAATAGACAGGTATTAAAGAAAAAAGGGAATGACGTCTGTCATAATAAAACAGCGATTACTAATTTCAGTACACAGCAATGAATATTCTTCTCAAATGATATTACATGTACATTAACAAGGCGATTTTTTTCATACATAAATGTGGAGTGGGGTGGAAAAGAGAAGGGGGTGAGGCAGTTGTCGGAGGGGGAGGGGGAGGGGGAGAGGGGACCAGTAAGTAAAACTGACGATCTTGAGGGCAATGGCAGTCAGAAATGAGAGCGGCTGATTGCTGGAAATTACAGTGTAGTTTGGTAGATGGTTGACACTCAGCGCCCCAGATTTAGGTGCTTTTTGTTTTTTTTCCAAACAGCCGGCTTTCGGCCACCGTTTGGGTGAATCAAGTTGTAGTTTGGAATTCTTGACGGCAATACAAATTGACATTACTGCTGGTTGATGGGATTAAATTGATGATTTTTCAAATGCTGAACTGCAGTGGAAACTGGAACTGCCTTTCCAAAATTGTATACATGTACGCGTTCTTCCTTGAGGTCCCCAGGTCGATGTAAGCTCTAAGAAAGATTGTTCCAACTTTACAAGATCACCACCAAGTGCCGCCAAGAATTCTCCAGTAATGCACAATACATGCAATCCTTTCCTGTTAGCACATGGCTTAAATGATGCATATACTTATTATACACTGTAACAGTGTGTGCTGTCAACTGAGTCCTGAGTCACAGTTTTATTAAGAATTTGAAGCAGAAATTCATTGTACATGCACGTGTAATATGTTGGGAACATCAGATTGTATAATTGGAATTGACTTCTCGTCTTTGATAAGATTTTATGCTCCACATTGGCAGAATGAGGCTGTAGAACCTTGTGCCACGTCTGGCCTTCACCGAATGAGTGATTTACTCATACACTGTATCTCAAGAAATTTCATGAATTTAAAAATTAAACTTTGTCTCGAGCAGATATGAACTCAGGGTCTCTCTCACCTTGGACAAATACACAGGCTACCTAGCCATTGCGATGGCAATTTTTATACAAGTACATGTACATCCGAACCTTGTGCGAATTCGAATGCTGTGTCATGTAAGGCGCATCGAGCATTGTTAATGGAAATACGCCATACAAATGTAATGTATTATTATTATTATTATTACGCGAGGAGTAAATTCTGCGTGGTTTTAATCTCTTTTCCTTGGGATATTTCTCTGGGTTTAAGTGTGAACACGCTAAACAAGAAAACCTCTGAATCTTTGGGAGATCGGAACGTCATTATGAAATTAACCAGTAAATGGTTTCAATCGTAGAATTTGTTTTCAAATCAGTACATTTTCTTTCCTTTTTCAGAAAGTGATTCTGTGGCAAGGACGGCTTACATTCCATAAATGTCCGGAAAAAAAGAAGCCAGGGAGAAGTGGTCGACCTTGGTTCTTCAACTGTGTTCTGTCTGTTGCGGCATCAGCTGTGTGAAATTGTCGTGTTTGTCTGTGACATTCCACTGTTATGTATCTGAGTCGTATGAATTGAAATTACATTTCTTGTGTTGAAAACTTCATACCATTGGAATGGAAGCTGGGATCATCTGGAAAAACAAATCTAGTTTCCAAACAGCTTTGCAGGGTTTATTAGAAATACATGCATTTCCCTGTGATTTCAGGAAGTCTTCATGATACTTTTGCCAGTTCACCCTAAGTGCATGTGAATTATTGCTTACTTGAGCGCTTCCAATAATTTAATTACATTCATGCATAGTGTAGAATAATGAAAATGTTGCAAAACAACAAGCGAAAAAAAAAAATTCAAAAGGGGAAATTATAGTTTGCAAATCTCTGAGAAATTGAAGCTGAAAACAAATGAAGACTTTAAGTATGGTTTTTTAAAAATCAAAACATTTTTAAGTTTTACCTTTTTTTTTTTTTAGTCGAAAGGCCGACAAAGAGCTTTAATGCCCAAAAAGCTTGTGAGTTGTATGTATGTTATTTTCCTAGTTATGATTCATTGCATAAATTCTCTTATTTATGGGTTGCTGGTGCATGGTTTTGTGGGATTCAAGATTTGCTTTTTTCTTCTTGACACATTTTAACTTCTTCGTCAAGCCTAAAGCTTTTCTATGTTGTTTTTTCTTTTCCAATGTGTAATAGGTGCTTTCAGTGTTGATATTATGTGGAAACTGAAGGCTCTTGGGTAAAATCATTTCAATTCTTCACAGACAAAGTTTAGGAGCTCGGAAAAACTATGGGACATGGTGATGTAGGGCATTACATAGTGAGCTTAAATCATCTACTACATGCATTTAAAAGTAATTCCACCAGGAATGAACTACCGATATTTAACTAATAGCAATGTTACTTATTCACTACTCAGCAATTCTGCCAGCTTCATTTCCCTGTATTTATGCTGGCATTGGGTACTTTTAAAATAAGTGGTGCTGTTCAAATTTATATTATTTGTTAGACCAAATGAAAGTGCCATATTTCCCTTTTTGTTTTCCCAGAAAGAGGATGCAGTTGTGCAATAATTTTATGGTCCCTGTCCTGTTTATCAAAGAAAGCCACCAATATTTACAAAAAAAAAAAGACCTTGATGTGCCAATCTATTCCACTGTGGCAAATAGAAGTAATGTCAGCATAATCTCCTGCTATTTTATGTTACCATTTTGACTGTCACATTATCTTTGAGAAAAACATTCATGCCACATCCAGCACAGAAGCTGCATTTTGATGATTTGGAGTTATATCAGCTAGTTCAAAAATTTCCTTTTATGATAGGCTACCAATTTGTGAAGCTTGGAATCCCACGTCATAAATAAGTAAAAATAGCTCTTAGCATTATCTAAAAGAAATACTCAAAATAAACGTGATCAAACTGGCTAGGTCCATTTCCCTTTGTTTTATCGGCAGTTTTTTTTTGTTCGTCCTGTGAAATTTGCTTATCTTGACTTGGCTGGTTTGGCCCAACACGATTGCTGAAGTGTACACTTTCAGCAAGTTGAACCATCCTCCTTATCATGGTCGAAAAAAAGTATCTTGATAGGATGATTAGAACTTGAGATATTAATCTTCAAAGTGGATGGATCATCATGATGCAGTTCCACGATAACAGGCTTCGGAGTCACAACTTTGTGATGGCAGCGCAGTGCAGTTAAAATGCTTGTAGAATCATAATTATTCATTGGTTGAATTAAGGCACAAAATAGAAAGTTCGTTCAACTTTGAAAATCTGGTGACTTGATAAAATGTGACTTCTGGCCTGCTTTCAGTCGGTAAGTCTGTTTCACCCAGACTAACATTTATTTCATTTGCTCATGACAGGTCATGTATGTGTATGGGAAAAACATTTTCAGCGACAAATATTTATCATCTATATGTGACAAACTGACTTAGACTATCACCTATCATATCAACATGAAAGAGCAATGATAGAATTCATAGGATTTTTTATTTTTTCCATTTTTCACATCATGAAAATTGATAACATAAAACATTTTCATGAAGCCAAATATCAATTCATCTGTTATACAGCATAATTTGAGTCTACTAGCTTTTGTAGATGATCTATGTGTAACTGTGTTAATTCAGCTTAAATACTTTCTGCAGGGTCACAAAAAACTTTCCTGAACTTTCTCCGGCAAGTGGCAAGTGCGTGTCACGCGAGAATGTAAAAAAAGACTCAACAATGCATAAAGGCAGGTCAATAATACCATCAAATGATAAAAGTATAAATGATATAAGGTGCCATCTTGATCTCGAGTCACTTCTCACTTGTTTCTCAAGACCACACTATCTTAGATCTGGATGGGTTACACTCCAAGGTGACATGCTAATCAAACCATAAAACTTATTACAAGTGTCTTTATCCAATTATTCTGTTAAACTAATCCCTACCCAAAGCAAGGTAGATCTAACTTTGTTTGGTAATCTGCCTCCCCCCTTTTTTTTGCAACAAACTAGATCTAGGTCTAATTCAAGTCTAATATTCTAATTGACACAGCTGGCAATCTTTAACCTACCAAGTCACAATTCATTCTAAATGAAACAGCAAAAAGAAATGTATGTAGACCAGACGTGATCTTTTTCTATTTCTAGGTCTAAGCTACAGTTTGAAAAACGTGATTCTGACATTGTACCGTGCTGACAAAGTCTCTTTATAAATCGTTCTAGATTCAGTGCAGAACAAGGTCTAAAGTCTAAATCTCTACTTTTATTTGAACAATGCCATGAAAATTAAAGACTACTAGCAGTAACACTGCCTTGAAATTTCATCTCACAGGCTTCACCTGTAATAAATCCATTAGAAAATCACTCATGAGTCACGAAATTGATCTCACTCCATGTTTCATCACGGTATCTCTCCTTGCCGGTGCTCTATCTATCACTCAAACGCAAAGGAAAAAACGACATCAATAGACTGTGGCGAGGGCTGCACATACACAACAAAAAGCATCTGGGGCGGAAGACCGGAAATGTCAACTTGCGAATTTCCAGTAAACAGTGCTCCTTTCACATTTTAACTTATTTTGCCAGACAAAATATCGATAGGGCAGGGATAAATGACTGCGGAAAAAAAATTTCTGGCCCTCTGTAATTTCCAGAACCTGTTCCATCCCTGGCTCTAGACTCAAAAAAAAAAAACCATAATGCAAGAAGATACACAAATAAAAAAAAAAACTGACTATAACTGAAATTAGAGTTTCAAAACTGATATCATCTGTGAAACAGTAGCAGAAGAATGTATTGAATCACTGCAACAGAAATTTCATACTGGAATAAAACTGTCTTGGGTGGCAATTAAGTTTAAAATATTCTGAAATCGACAGTTGCAGACCTTGCATGGGATTCTTGACATCACTTATCCAACTAGGTTTCACGGCACATTATGTCGAGCCTTGCTGCCACCCATAGACTTTCTGTGTTACTTATTTAAGTACTATTGAACTGCCATACAGGTCACAATAATGCAGTTTGGCAAGATTTTTGTCCTGGTGTACACTGTACAAATTCTGACATTCCAAAAAGGCCTGATGTAAACTTTAGAATTTTCTCGACATACAGTATATCTAACATTGTATATTGTCTGTGATCTCCAATTTCAAATTAGGTTCATACATGATGTATTATAAGACTTAGATTTGTAATCTAAGTAATAATAATAATAATGAAGTTGTAGATAATACGATGCACTTGTCTTAAAAATTCATTGTTGCTGGCACAGGTACTGTACATCAAAAACTATCAGCATTCACTCTGTGTTATCTTGTCATGTCGTTCAGGGCAAAAACTTTGGCTGTTGAATCATCTGAGGCTGTGATCAGCAGGCTCTCATCCCTGAAATATTAGAAAGTTTCATATTAAAGTATTAGGCCTACATGTATTCACTTGTTACTTGAGATAAAGCTTGCAAAACTTACAGCATTTTTTTTTTTTTAAAGCATTCACTCAGTTCCCGAAGAAAAGAGTGAAATACTCATACTGATAAGTATTATGAAACTGATATATCAAAGTATGAAAGTGTTCAAAACAACAAATGGCTGATTACTGTGTATCCTAGTCAATTTTTCGGTTTATTTGCTTTATTCTTATTTACTGTAATAACGGGTACGTGTCATGTTTGTCAAAATTAATCCAATATTTATAACATTTATACTATATTTAAAAACAAACAGAGGGCGCTGTAGACGATCTTTTTTTGCCATTCGCAATTCGAAGTAGCAGTGTTTCTTGATGCAGTAGTTTGCTGTTGTTAGTTTTTCGTAATGTATTGTTCTTACAGTGTGTGTGAGCAATGTTCTTACTTGCTGGTAATGTTGTGTGAGCAATGTGCGTGTGTGCAGTGTGCGTTAAAGACTTGTAGGTCTTAGCTATTGTATTTGCTGTTGTACTGTTACTGAATGCTTTGACAACAAATTTAGTGGAAACAGGATAATAAAGTCATATCTTATCTCATCTTATCTTCATCTTATTTGTGCACTGTCAAAAAAGTTTTATTTCATGAATAATATTATGATTGGTTTTTACCTCCACACTATATACATGTACATGTATGCAGAATAAATACATGTATATGATATAAAAGCATTTACGATAAGATTATTTTCTGAGTTATTAATTTTACAGAATGTTCATTTAGTTAGTCTTTGCATTAGATCCAAGTGTCTTTATTGATGTGACCTAGATCTGTTGGGTCGAACTTTATTGATGTGACCTAGATCTGTTAGGCCAGACTTTATTTATGTTGCTCAGATCGGCTGGTAGCAATAATATGCTCAGTAAGCACAATGGAAAATTTGTGCTAAAGACAATAATAGGCTTTTGAAAGTTAGCGTTTTTTTCTTCTTTAGTACGAAATAGTAGTTGTAGCATTTTTATAACATGGCGTTATTCATTTTATCACTAAACTAAATGACATTCTGTAAAATTAATGACTCAGAAAGTAATCTTATCGTAAAGTCTTTAAACTTATTGTTGCACCACAATTCCTTGCAGAATGCACAGATGTGATAAAGTTGATTTTCGATAGGCAATGTGTAAAGAGAAGAGGAAAACAAAATTCGGATAATACTTTTCAATTTTACTGGGTAAAAATATGCCTCTTCTTTTGCAGCTCCAAAACTGGTAAACACGTAACATCAAAGGCTAAATTTTGTCCAAAATGAATGTGTCCACATAATATACTGTAAAAAAGTTGATTAAGAACACAAAGTTTTATAATTTCTGGCAACAAAGTCAACAAATATGAGATGCATATTTGTCCACACTCTCTAGATCCACATTGCTATGATTCCAGGAGTCTTGGATTTCAGGCAAACATTATCAACTGTGCATTAAGAACATAAAATTAACCCTTCAATAAAACACATTTAAACTACTGGTAGAAATTTAATGATAAAAGAAATTAAAAATGTCAGAACTTGACCTAGATTTTTCTAAAAAAAACAATGGCAGTGGCACTAAGACTATGGCCACTGCACAGAATCAGGAGAAAATCGCAACAGCCCATATGTGTGGTGGTCTGGGAAAAGCGTGGAATTGTTGCAAATTTCACTTTGTTAGTTTTTTTGTGGTTTCTGAAACTAGATCTTTTTCTGAATACTGGGGTTTTTAAATTTTTTATTTATCTTGTCTAGTTTTTTTTTTCAATGAATTTTTTAAGATGTCAGGTCACAGAACATAAAAACTGAGAAAATGGACTTTAAAGATTGTGCAAACTATTTATTTTGCTAAATCAGCAAAAACTCAACAATATATAACAATTTAGTACACAAACATGAAGCAAAAGTTACTATTTAATAGTCAGCCAATAAAATCAAGCAGGCCATTTCTATCGGTTGTATTTAGGTTTTGATTGAGATGACCGGCAATGAACAATTCTTCTCTCTCTCCGATCGCCATTTTAAAGAATGTAAACAAATGAAAAGTAGTGACCAAAATAAAGCCGTTTTTTTTTTTTTTAATAATTTCAAACTTGAGTACAGTACTTTACTGATTTATTTCTGGATTTAAAAAGAATAATTTTCACTAAAATTATACATTTGATATTCAATAATAATGATTTGTTGACGAAAATTGAACAAAAAGTCGATCTTCCACCTTCGGTTTTTGAATGTGCAGTGAATCAGTGTGTACTGTATTCATGCGCAAGTGTGCCAGTTAGAATGGCCATGAAATTTCCGACAGATGGATGTGCAACATGTCGATTTGTGTGGGTTCATTTCATTGCAAAATTGTGGTGCAATGTCCGCACGTCAAATCAGAAATCCAGATAATCAATAGGTAGAATGCGCATGACGTCACAGAGTGTTTTTGTTTTGTTCTTCCGCCAAACAACATGGCGGGTGGATCGGTAGACGAGCGTAACTTCGAGATAAAAAAGCGGTTAAAATGCCTGCTGGTTGCATTGCAGTTGACTGTTATGACAGGGGTGGAAAGGATGGATCCAAGCTGGTCAAATTCCCTACCATCCGTATAAACAATGGAAGGGAAGTGAAAGAATTGACCGAACGTCTCCCATGTGCGTATACACACGCGACATTGTTTACTGTAGTGAACGCTTTTAAAACTCGCCACAGATTGGTTCGCGACGCCTTAAGTGCTCATCGTGCAAATCAGCTAACGAATCAAAATCAATGCCACCATGGTCATGGTGAAGCGTGTGTCCGGACAGACAAGACATTCTACCTATAGGCTTCGGAAATCTTCAAATTAAACACATTTATAGTTAGTGTTGCAAGTTGATATTTTCCAGATCATTAGATAAATGGCTTAAAAACAGAAAACAACCAATATCTCAAAATCGACCTCTGACCCTAAAATCAACTTATTTTGCCTATAATCTCTGCAAGCTGAATTGCGACAATTCCGCGCTTTTCCCAGACCACCACACATATCATCATTGCTCTACGCTAATGGCATAAGTCATGTTTGACACTTTTGAGACATTAAGTAAAAACTGTTTCTTTTCCTATCATTTGATGACTTATGCCATTATGATTCTCATTTCTATTGGATTATTTCATTTTCCTATTGGCACATTTTCTGTTTCTGTAAGATTATATTTCTATAAGATTATCTGATAGCTTTCATGCTCAAGAATGCAATGGACCGTCGGTTGCCTTTTTGGCGTAAGTCTGACATATGCGGTGATCATAGAGCTGTGATGATATTGAGAAAAACAAGTTGAATGAGGGTTGCGGACAAAATGTCAATTTTTTTATTTGTGGCATTTGGCACAATTATGACTGCTATCCTTTCCATTAACCGAATGGTAAGTTTCTATCCACTACCATGTTGCTCGAGATTCTCAATATGGGTGGCAGCAGCATATTACTGATTCTCTGCCACTGCCTTGCAAGTAAGTTTTCAAGGAACAAATTGTTCTTACCTAGCCAGATCAAAGTCCAGTACAGCTGCAGAGTGTCCCTGCCATGTGTTGACCAGCTGACCATTGCGACAATCATACTGTCGCACATTACCATCCAGGCAAGCTGTGTAGAAGGTGGGGTTGGTGGCTGAACACTGGAGTTTGACTATTCCATGCTGTATGTAAAAAATATAAAAGAGCCATTGCATTCTGCTTAATAAAAACACATTGTAATGGTAGTGCATTTATCAGACAGAAGTTTTTTTAGGTCAGCAATGGTACAATTGTTTGTGTGTAGTCATTATGTGACAGATTAAATGACTATACACCTTGTTCATATCTTCTTTTGTATCAATAGTCAGGATAAATAAAACAGCCTTGCCTTACAAAAATATGATCGATTCAATGCCTGAAGTGATTATCTCCATGATCACAAACAAAAGACATAATCACTTCTTGCGCTGAACCAACAATAAATGCTCCCTGTGGCATCTTGATTCACAATGTTTCATACGCTACGATATTTTAACAGCCCTCTGTAAAAAGCCACCGTCTATCGAAAGATGACACCAGAAGAAGAAACTCTTTTTCTTAACAACACATGAACAGGAAAAGGTAGAAATGTTGCACTATAAAATGCGGCATGGAAAAGGTAGGGCTCAACTTCAAAAATTATCATTCTTGAACAGAGTATGAAAATGTACCAAGTGAGTCCATGAATAACAATGTTATTAACTCATTCGCTATGGTAAGCTGAACATTCGGCTCACGGATTCTTGCTTCACAACGCAAAGCCAAATATTCAGATCGGGTGGACGGTGATTTTCCAACACTAATATCTAAGCCAACTTCTCGCAATATTGAATCCCATCCTGGTTCATTGATTTTCCATTACTTTAATGTATAATGTGTTATGTCTTGTGTTTACTCTGAATGAAAGAAATATCTTTGAACTATGTCTAAATTTCAAACTGGACAGTGATGAGAGTTCCCGTCGACACCCACAAAGTTAGCATCGTGAATGGGAATAAATAAAGGAAAGAGCCTAGAGCAAATGAACAGCAATCATCTTTCCATGATACCAATTTTGCAAAATGTTGAAAACCACACAAATTGATTCCAACTGAGCAGAGCTAGGGAACAGATATTCCTTCCCTGTGGACGATCGAACCCTGGTCTCCCTCATGCAAGCAAGGATACTTAACCACTATGTCACGGACAACATACTTGTATAACAGTACACTTCTTAAACACCTCTCAAAACCACTGAACTCCGTCTGAACATCGTGGTCTCAATGTACACTCTTGTATACATACACATATATTTATATACATTTTACAGTGGCAAATACTTTACTAACAATAATAATTAAGTCATGGGATTTAAAAAATTTGTGGCAGTCCTTCAGCCCTGAAGGGTGAAATGTATGCCAGTAATTTCCGCTCATAAAGAAAAGCTTCTTACCGGGTGATCACAGTGATATCTGACAGATTTAGTGGGCAGGTCCCAGATCTCCAGGCTCCCATTCAAAGTACCAGTAACTGCATAGTCATGCCTGTGTGAGCAAATAGAATTTGACCTGTCACCTTCATTAAGTCCTTTATTTTGCAGTTGCATTTGTACCTATATAATTCTTTGATCCCATTTGGGAAATTTGCCTTGGTGTCATTGCAGCCAGTTACAACTGGAGCAAACATGCAAAAAACATAAAAAGATATTCTCTCAACAAATGGGAACAAAAAAGAGATGGGTGGTATTCCTACTCATCCTCCGATTGGCTGAGATGTCCTAACCCTGTTGCACATGCAACTTGTCTAGACCAGCATTTCCCAAATTTTAGAGCAACAGAATCTTTTCAACGAGGTCACAAATTTTCAGAATCTGGTCCCAAAATGCATCCAAGAGAGAAAGACTACATATAGTAACAAAATTATCCCCACAGGCTGCATGCGCACAAAATCAGTGTACTTCTGGTGGCAACAGAACAATACAAAGAATCAGCCTGAAGGAGTCTTAGACATTCAGCCTTCATTATGCTGCAATACTGGAAGTGTTTGTAATAAAGAGTATTCCTGCCGTATAACTCCCAATTTCTTAGCTTCTTTAAAAGTCACAAATACTTCACTAGCAGTAATAATTAAGTCGCAGAAGTCCATCAGCACTAAAGGGTGTAGGGTATGCCATTAATTCCTGCTGATAAAGAAGAGCTTCATTACATTCCTGAGCAGCATGGTAATCTTAAAGAACCTCCACAGAACTCTGGGTCCATGGCACCGACTTTGGCAATTGCTGGTCTAGAATATCATCATCTTTGACTTCAGCATTACATACTGCTCTACAATAATGGCACATGTCAGACTTACGCCAAAAGGCAAATTATTCATTGCATTCCTGAGCATGAGAGCTATCAGATAATATTACAGCAAAAAAATGTGCCAGTAGGAAAGTGTAATAATCCAATAGAATTATAATGGCACAAGTCACCAAATGACAGGAAGAGAAAAAGTGTTATATCAATATCTCACAAGTGTCAAAAATGACCTGTGCTATTAGCGTAGAGCAGTGACGTTAAGCAAAAATGATTAAAATTGTGTACTTCATGGCTGAATTTTCAAATAGCCGGACACAATCCACTGTCAATTCACTTGTCCTGAGTACAAATTCAAGCAATTCTTTATGGACCAGACAATGCACAGTGTGTCGATCACACTGATTCTGAATGCTCAGGCAACAGAATATGCACTGACCTGGTGGACCTATTTTCACTCAATATCTTACTACAATGGAGCGAGAGGGTGACCATGTAACCACCTAAAAATTTGCGACTACGTGGCCAAAAATTCTGAAACTTTTTGTACTGTCTCACTTTTTGACGATCAGTAACGTGGATACATTCATTTCAGACGAAAAGTATTTTTTAATATTACTTGTTTATGATTTTTTTGAGCCACATAAATAGAGATGCATTTTCGGCAATTAGAATCAATCGGAAATTTTGTCCTTGACCTCTCTTTACACATTGATGGTCGAAAATCAACATTATCCCATCTGTGTATTTCTACATGAAATTGCGGTGTAACGGTAAGTTCTATAAGTCATTGGATCAAATCCAAATGCTGCTTTAATGTAGCCTAGATCTGGATATACAGTTGGGCTTGGTGCATGGAAAATTTGCAAAATTTATCTTGGGCAGGTCGGCTTAGGCTAGTCTTTACAATTCTAGTTATCTCTATTCTTCATTCAGTTCACTGCGCACATGTTTTGGGAGACTTGGGAAATTAAGTGTTAATATAGGCTGGGCAAAAATATATAAAACTACGCGTGCCATAAAGAGTTAATAAGATTTAAAAAAACAACTACTGTACTTCGGAAAACACAGTTTTTTCAATGTGCTGTATGAAAACCCATGCCAATGCCCAGACCTGACTATAGGAATATAGCACTGCTTTCCTTTGTTACTTACGTGTGAGAAAATCCTACAGCCTCAACAGAATCACTGTTCTCGTCTCCTGATGACTTACATTTGAAAGTTGACACAACCTGTACAAGAAAATAAAATGTGATCCTTCTGGTCAAATTTGTAACTGACTCAACTGTGAGGTGGCTGGAGAATACAGGGCAGATGATGAAAAAGTTTCAAATTCGAGATAACACAATTCAGTTGTAGCAGTCATTTCTGAACACGCCACAGATTAAATTTTTAAAATATCTCAGTTATGGATGAAGATGTACACCTTTGACGACAAATAAGCCCCCAAAAGTTAAATCTGAGAAAAATGAGGTCAAAGTTTTCCCTTTTGACAACTGAAACTACAGACCCAACATGTCTAGTGACTGCAAGATACCTCTAAAACTAAAACCATTTGAAAATGCACATAAATTTCAAATTGAATTTAGATATATATGTGCATTTTCAAATGGTTTTTGAAGTCCGATATCAATGACATTTTATTTAATTCATCGGAAACAATGTAAATCAAATGGTGACTAAGTGGTGACTTGTATGAGTGTTAATGTTTACATGCATTTTTTAAACTTCTTTTGACCCAGAGGTGATGCTTTGTATTTTTACACACTTGGAATCATGAGAAAGAGCAGAAAAAAAATGAAAACAACCATATCGTGGGCGACGCGATGAGTTCGCCTAAGTGCATGGCAGCAAATTTTACAGGAGAGACAAAAAACTGATTTACTCAAATATTTTTGTCATTCTCAGGAAATCTGTCCGACCAATAGTTCTATCGATGTTTCATACACAACATATAGGCAGAAAAGTTAAGTTGCTAAGGCCCAAGAAGCAGTAGTTAGAGATTTTGATATTCTGCGTGTACTTATGCGATTTGCGCGTCGTGATCAGAACGCATAAGGTACTTATGCGGTTGGATCACGTCGGACATCAGTGAAAACTGCACTTATGCGGTGCCCAGACTCTGATTACTGGTATTTGTTTTGATTGCCTTAGTCTAGATTTATTTAAAATGTGTCTGTAACGATAATGTTTATTGCAATAATAGTTCTAAAAAGGATATAACTTTTAGAAAAATATTTACGTCTATGTTTTTTTGTTTTGTTTACAGGAACATTCATAATTAGTAATTGAAAATGAGATGTGTGTATGTGTGAGAGAGAGGGAGAAAAGGAGAGAGAGAGAGAATGAGAGGAAAGACAGACAGACAGAACAGAAGGCATACAGATACACTGAGAGACAAACGTAATATTTATTAAAATACAAAGTAATGGTGTTCAAATGAGTGTTTATTATAGATCCAGAGACGTGCATAATAATAGTTCTTGATGATTTCACACTTGTGTGATTAAAAAAAAAAAAGTGAAGAGATGATAGTAATGTTAATGTAGAGAGCATGGCTTAGTTTACACAGTATAATTTCTGTATGGGAAATAATGTTTAATAAATTACAGAACAACAGCATTATAATGTTTTGATGCACGTAGATTGATGAAAATGTGTATAGACGTGGAGAGTGATAATGACAATTTCAATGATGATGATGATGATGTTCATCACGTGAATTAGATTTCGCTTGATAAAAATTTCATTTATGTATTGTTAACAGTTTAACATAAGTTTGTGGAGCAATAAATTAGTATAGATATACATGTAATTGACTTAAGCAATGAAAATATAAATAGAAATTGAAAAACAATGCTGCTGTTGCTGCAGCTGCTACTGCTAATGATGATGATATGATGGTGTTAGTGGTCATGACAAGATAAAATATGAATATAATGATCGTCATGAACGGCGATTTAGGAACTGGACCACGAAATGATAGAAAATGGATACGAGTTTTGATTAATAGAGTCCCTGTCACAAAAATTCACCTTTGCTTGGATGAGTTAGGATTGTTCAGTTGTGAAGCAGGCTGTCATAAAATGCATGATAGTCTTTTGCGATCACAGATTTCAGCTCTTGCAGATGTTGATACTTGGATTTGGAGATCCTTAATTGCTCATGATACATTTGATATGGTATTTTGATCGGTCTCTTTCCAAAGTCTCTGGTTTTTGGTATCTCCTGGAAATCATCAGAGAATTTGAGCTTGTATTGGATCATACATTGTTTTTCTCCATCAGGGGCTGGGCTATATTTGTAACATCGAACATCAGTTACTGTAGGATCTCCAGCTTTTCTTCCCGGACGAATGCTGGTGTAAGGTCCGCACTGGCTGAAGTTTTGGAAAAACTCATGTGAGAGGTAGAACACTTTAAAAGGTGAAGGGTTTTTCCTTGCACTCATTATAATATCCACATAGTCGTGAGGAACACTCACACTCTTTCCTTTCCTGGCCTTCTCAACAAGCATGTGGCAGTTATCCACTTCCATGTGAGTATGACCCACGATTAGGTATTTGTGGAGGATTGTTGTCTTATGGCTTTCTGCAAAGTCTTGTAATGCATTACTCAGTTGCACGTTTCTATTTTGATACGTGCACCCGTCGCTGAAAATAACAATTGTGTCAAAATGGTCCATGTTTTCAAGATGGTGTCTGATGCAGGTAGCAAACTCATTTGAGGTCATTCCTCCTTCAGTTTCATTCCATACGTAGCACGAAACGTCACTGGTTGCAAGGTCGTAGATTGTGAAATTGTGCACTGTCAATTTTGTCTTGAAATACATGGCATTGGCATCGGTGTCTGGAGCCAATAGAACCGATTCCAGATCAACACAAAAAGCTGCAAATTTTTTATCACCCGCTGCGTGGCTTTCTTTGGCTTTGTTTTTGTCTGACTCCTTCTCAGCTAAGGCTTCCTCTTTCTGTATCATATGCTCTCTCCACACATCTTCCGTAATGTTGCCAGTCTCATGGCCAACACAGGTGTTGCATCTATCCTTTTTTGGTTGAAATAAAGATAAGTTTTTGGCCCGAAAGGAATCCTTAAAAGCTGTCAATTTCAAAGGCTGTGTATTCCGAGACTCACAATAGTCTTTGTAGCACTCATGCAGCTGAAGGAGTGAGCGAAAGCGGCGTTCAAGATACAATTTTGTTGAGTCTTTGCGACAGTAATGGCTTGGCATCTTTGGAAGATCTTGAAAGAACTTGTCAAGGAGTACGTGTTGATCTTTGCCTCGGACATAATGAGCATTTGAAGGGGTAGGTTTGCATGGGGGACGCAGAAAATTGCGATTCATTGATGTGTTCTGGTTTCTCATGTCTTCAGAATCTGGATCGCTGACGTCGTCTTCATTTTCAAACAGAGACCTCACAAAATGAGTCGTCAATCCAGCTGTGTTCAGAAACATCTTGCCACATACTGGCAGCTTAGAGCCATTCTTTTTCAGTGAATATCGAATGGTCCGTTGACGACTTCTTTGGGCATCTTTTTTCTTTCTCTTTACTGGCACCTCATCAAGCAGTCCAAAGACAAATGACCTCTTTTCATTCCAAGACAGTTGCCAAATACTTTCAAAAATTTGTTGTCGATCCTCTTCAGTGAAACATGAACACCTTTTTGTAGCGTCCTTGCAGTTACACCTCTCTTTTAATGTGCGCGGTGGCACACTTTTGCCAGTACTGGCTGTGTAACCTTGACCGTGTTCCCGTAACCGTTTCTGAATGTTTTGTTTCCAGTCTTCTGGTTTTCGTTTTCGCCGTGGTGTGGATTTCAATTGTTCCTTTTCAAAAGTTTCCAAATTGTTCTGTGCGCCAACGTCAGCATCTGCTCCATGAACGGGGACACTATTTTGAATCGGCGGCGATGAAGGACACGCTGTCTGCTGAATCTGAGACAGCACAGCTTCGTCATGTTTGGGAGGCGATAAGGGACTGTCTGTCTGCTGAATCTGAGACAGTACAGCTTCATCGTCTTTGTAAGGCGATGAGGGCCTGTGTGTCTGCTGAATCTGAGACGGCACAGCTTCGTCGTCTTTGGAAGGCAATGAGGGACTGCTTGTCTGCTGAAACAACACAGCTTCGTCTTCAATGGGCTGAGATGAATGGCCGCCTCTCTGTTGGATTTCTGATATCACAGCTTCGTCCTCGATGGGCTGCGATGAAGGACTGTCTGGCTGCTGAATGGGAGACAAGGGAGCTTCGGCGCGAATGGTCTGCGATGAAAGATTGCCAGGCTGCTGGCTCGAAGACGGTGGGGCCTGGCTTTGAAGTGAAGATTTGCTGTTAGGTGTTGACGATCGGATGTCATCCTTTGAACTGCCTTGAGGTATGCTGAAACTATCAAACTCAATATTGTTGGTGTCATTCAGAGCGAATTTTTCAATGATGTCCCTCGCATCAGAGGATGACAAGTCGATATCTGGAACGGATGGCAATGAAGTGCGTATGGGTGGAGATGTACTTTGCTCCAACGAAAGTTGCAATATTCTTCCAGCCCGACTGTTTGGATCCATGGTCTCTTAGCAGTGAAGAACTTGATTCTACTTTTACAGGAGAATGTATATTACAGCTCCGTCTTAGCTAGACTAGGATCAACTAGTGAAGTAGCTCCGGTGTACGACTTTTATACTCTTATTATAGCAGGTATGATAGAAACAAATTTGCCATATACGGCAATCTCCGACAATGGCCACGATCAGTATTGACCAGATGGGCTCGAGTAGGAAGATGCCATATATGGCAAACCGTCGCTTTAGATATCTGCTGTCTAGACAATTGGGTAACATGACTGACTCACACACAGAAAACCTAATGCTGGTAAGCAATATTCTAAACAAATTGTCCCGATCAGTATCCGTATGGCTAAGGTCGGTACAACCTAATCCCGTTAATGTTGACCGACAATGGCCACGATCATTATTGACCAGATGGGCTCGAGTAGGAAGATGCCATATATGGCAAACCGTCGCTTTAGATATCTGCTGTCTAGACAATTGGGTAACATGACTGACTCACACACAGAAAACCTAATGCTGGTAAGCAATATTTTAAACAAATTGTCCCGATCAGTATCCGTATGGCTAAGGTCGGTACAACCTAATCCCTTTAATGTTGACCGACAATGGCCACGATTAGTATTGATCAGATGTACCTGTGCGACTTCATGACGCCGCAGTCCAGCCGACATACCACGTCATCAAAGGGATTTATTAAAAATATTAGCTCTCAGTGACGCACTTGTGCGTTTTCAACACGCCGAGCGGAAGGCTGGGCTACGCCAGATGCAGCGTGATGAAATCACATAAGTGTCGACGGCGCACTTAATCGTTTTCATCGCGCCGGGCAGAAGGCGGAGCCATGCCAGACGCAGCGTGATGAAATTGCATACGTGATGACAGCGCACTTAGGCGATTTCATCACGTCGCGATGTAGTTATGCGTTTTGATTATTGTCAAATATTTTCATTTTGGTAGTGATTTAAGCTCTGAAATTTTTACACCACATCCGCAAGGGTGTAAGGAGCATATTTACGGAAGAAAGTGCCTCATGAAAAAAATGTCACTTATGCGTTGTCATCACGTCGCCCACGATATACGTCAAGACAGGGTTCAAGTACTGATAAATTTGCACAAAAGCCTTTGCCACATACTGTGTCATTTTAGTCGACATTGCAAAAACACAACTCATGGGGATTAGAAAATAACTTTTAGAAAATACTTTGGGCATGTAAATCTTTAAATGCTTTTGACACAATGTTTAGAAATAGTTAAAGATGCCATCCATGCCAACAGCTCAACTTTGACCAGAGGTCACTTTGTTACTGTTTTTGCCCTACATCTCGAAACATGATCCAGTGACAACTGCCTCATTTTCTCAGGCCGCCACACATATATAGTCTTATGGAGTCATACTGAACTCACTCAGGCATTTTATTCATGGAAAATACATGTATGTTGTATTTTGTTCACACATAGATGAGACACTGAACAACCACAATCTACTAAAACTTCAGCCATACCTGAAATCATTCTTGGCCCCAACAATATAATTACTGGTTTGAGAACAAGGGTTACATCTGCTTTTCTTCTGTGTAGCAGTGTTGATATTCTTAAAATGATCAGTACTAGTATCACCTCATTCAGACCAACAAATATGACTGCAAACAGACAAGCACTTGGATACATTATTATACAATAAAGTTTATGAATGTCTCCAGCTGGGTTCATGAAAACAGGTAAATGCCAATAAAATGCTGTCAGCCAGAACAGAGAACTGACAAAAACTTTTGAGGTAGCAGTCCCGGTGACTGGTTTTATTCTGCTGAAACCAGTACAAAGTCACAGGGTGGTTTAACATTGAAAACTTGCAGCAGTAATCAGATGGGCAGATCATTATGTATGACAAAACTTTGTCTAAATGGATGAGTAGATTTATGTCTACCAGCCAGTTTGCTATGACTAGTAGTGGTATTAGTTTTTCTAGGACCAGTTTTAAAATTGGACTTGGGTGGGGGGGAGGGTGTAGTGGGGGATAATCAATCACAGGGACAGGTAACGTGATTGCTTTCTCACTGCCATCACTGTCTATTCTAATTGATTTCCAAAGGTCCTAAAGAGTTTTTAATTTTTTACCTTTCCATTGGCTGTACTGATTACTTTGGCTGTCATATCTTCAGAGCCAGTCAAGATCAGTGACCCGTTCTTATGGCAGTCAAGACAAAGGACTGATCCTTGATGACCTTCATGACCTGAGAAAGAGGTAATAGATGCAGGTTACAAGGAGTTCTACAATATTCAGAGTGACAGTTTGAGTTAATGTGAATTTTTGGGAAAGTGCAATAGTTAAGGTTAAGGTTAGGATTACACTTGGCTCAATGTTCGCAATAACCTTTTCTATTGGCCAAATGGCCTCAGTACAGTAATACTTTAAGAAACTGCTGGCTATGAACTGGTCACAAAAGAGCCTACCGTGAGTATTTTGACTACATGGCCCAAACAGCCTGCATGTACCACATTTATATTTATTATTGTATAACTGCCTGACCAACCACGAGAAATTATTGGTGTGATCAATGTAGGAGTTGGTAAAAACTTGAAATGTGACCAAACAAAGAAAAGCATGAAGCTGTATTTGCAAAGCTCTGTATTAGTTACAAATAACAAATAAGAAGACTGCTAGTTGGTAAATTCTAAAACAAAAAATACTTTCAGCCATTTTGTCCTTTCTCTATTAGACTTTATTATTCTTTTCCAATTTTACTGTTAAGTTTTCTTATTATTTGAACGAACAGACATAAGATTTTACAAATATATATACTTTTTGGGGGGACCACTTTTGAATTCAACGAACAATGTCAAAACCTATCCTGAATTCACTGGAATCATACATATAATTAATGTCTGCATATTCATTCAGCCAAAGAAATATTTTCAAATCGCTACTAAAATGAAATTCAGTGTCATCTCTAGGTCAAGAATCCAGCCGAGGTTAAATCCAATTTTCACAATAGTGTGAAAAGTTGCAAGTCTTTGAGTTCTAAAAATCCCCTTCACCGTCAGCACAAAAAAAGACAGAAATCCACCCAGTCCACAGTAACTAAGTAATGGGCATGGAAAATAATCAACATGGACATCACTAACTGACTAAGTGAACATTTAAGAAAAAACTGTTATGTTTTGTACCTGACACAGTGTGCACAGCCGCTGTTGATTTTAAGTCCCAAATTTTAAGAACTCCATCTTCATATCCCACACAAGCATGTTTACCTGGATGACAGAAAAATGAATATATTGAAAATATCAGTTCACGTTTTCTGTCTCTGCACAAATGTTTCTATTTCATACTTTTTCCTTTCTTTTTATCCACGATCTAGAATTTTCCAGTTAGACTGATGGCAATCACACATTCATGAGCCTTAAGCATCATCGTCATCATCATCACTGACATCAGGCGTCTTGTCTGGAGCAGGCATTGACGGTTATGGTTCTCCATCCTACTCTTTCACTCAAGGCCCTCATGAATGAGTTGTTGGTTGCCCATGTGTTCAGGCTATTTATGAATGTTGCACGTTGGCGTCCTCGACTTCTCTTCCCTTCGATATTTCCTGTCATACTAAGTTGTTCCTCCTCTCCTTTTCTATAAACATGCCCCATGAATTTCAACTGTCGCCTCCTTAATGTCTCGATGTCATAAAAGATGATTTAAAAGATAACATAAAATGATATAAGTTTCATATTATGTTATATTAACTGAAATTTTCTTATAAGTATAATGGCATGGTCTAAAAGTGGCTGTTAAAATACAAGATGATAATAATTGGCAGTCATATGATGCAAATAGCTGCTGACCTTAATGCCACATAAATGCTATTATCTCTAGCCCAGCTGACACTTACACAGAATATAAACACTGAAAAAATCTAAGAGATTCAGAACCTCTCAAACAATATTATTATAGTGGATCTCATTTCCTACATGACAGCATGAGTTTTGGACAAAAGCAAAGGTGAAATTTCACATACCATCAGGTAAAATTTTCCCACAAGTAGCGCCGGGTCCATATCCAGCAAATGTCTTACAATCTCCAGAAGGGACTTTCCACATCCATACCTGACCATCCTTAGTTCCAGCCATTAAGACTGGGGCTGCATGGTGCCATTGGAGCCACTGGAAGTACAAGCCAAGTACAAAACCTTGTATCATGTGATCTTCAGATTGTTTTTGTACAGGGATTTTTATATTATATATGTTGAGGAAAGGGAGCTATAAGATCAATACCCAAAGGAGGTCATTTGAAAGTATCTTCCAGAACACTGAGGAAACCTAATGGGGGAAAGAGGAAGCAGCATTTGTAGGCAGGGGAATTCTTGGATTTTTGTACTAAAATGGGGGGAAATATGACACAGGTATTTCTGAACTATTTTTGCTCAATAAATGTTGATTGGAGCAGAAAATCTTTACTGGCACTGGATTCACTGATGTTCTAAATGAACACAGTAATTAACACAGTACAACTTTCACCGAAATATCTTTCGGAGCCAGCAATGTGTAGAATCTTTCTCAATCACTCTTGCCTTTTTTCAAATCCAACTGATTTATTTTCTTGTCCGCTTGAAAAAGGGTGACGTTTTGTGAATGGATCACAAGCTTAACTTTAAATCCTTCTAGTCAACTCTTCCCCTTAGAAGTAGGCTAATTTCGTGTGTCATATCTAAATTGTGAGTGTGCATGGGAAAACCCGGCATAAGTCGGCAGAGCCGATTTTGAGAAAAACGGCTTTGAAGTGAAAATATGGGTCCGACACAAACTTCCAACTTGGCTGTTGTTTAGGGGACCGTGGCATGTTACAAGGTAAACTGTAGACGAGCAGTGAACACTACTCACTATGATCTCCATAACGGCTTTGTAATTAGACTACGGTCTCCTAACAAGATCCAAAAACTTCCGACTTGGCTGTTGCTAGGGGACCGATGCATGTTACAGGGTAAACTGTAGATGAGCAGTGAACACTACCCACTATGATCTCTATAATTGCTTAGTTATTAGACTACGGTCTCCTAGCAGCAATCACTCCAATATTACTTGGCCAATTAGCTATTGCCACTTATAGGATTAAATGCCGTTTTCACAAAATCTTGTTTTAGGGGGGTCACTGACTTCAATTTATCAGAAATGTCTTGTCTTTTATTATGTGTACAGAACTCAAAATGTCATGTTGCCGACTTATGCCGGGTTTTCTCATGCACACTCACAATTATGCTAAAGATTAAATCCTATCTACACAGAAATTATGAGCATGACGATGAGTTACGCGCATACATTCGTTTCGGACAAAACTCATTCTTTAATATTACTTGTTTACGTTTTTTTCTGAGCCGCATAAATAGAGATGTTTTTTCGCCAATTAGAATCAATCGGAAATTTTGTCCTTGACCTCTTTTTACACATCGATGGTCGAAAATCAACATTATCACATCTGAGCATTTCTACATGAAATTGCGGTGTAACAGTAAGTTCTATAAGTCATTGGATCAAATCCAGATGCTGTTTTAATGTAGCCTAGATCTGGATATATACAGTTGGGCTTGGTATATGGAAAATTTGCAAGATTTATCTTGCATGGGTCGGCTAGATTTTACAATTCTAGTTTTCTTTAATCTTCATTCATTTCATTGCGCACATGTTTTGGGAGACTTGGGAGATTAAGTGTTAATATGGACTGGGTAAAAATATGTAAAAATATGCGCGAAACCCCAATCAATAATTTCTCAAATATTGATTGCACATGATATTGATCATTTCCTTGAGTTTTTGAGCTCAGTTTATTGATTAGTAATGGTAACACCTTCAGTCACTTTTTTTTTCTTGTCACTGTTACGTGTAAGAAATTCAAAGCAAATAGTTGCGGTGTGTCTTTCTCTATTCCATATATCACCTCTCAAGGTTTTTCTGATCACCTCTGCAACAGTGCTGTAGTTGTTAATAGACATTTTGACAAAAATTATATGATTTATAGGCTCTCAGATCTAATGTGTACGGTACACTTTTCTCAGACTGAACAGCGACAAAATCCAAACATTCATAATATGATCCTTAAATAACTCAGAGTCAAGGAATACATTTGAATCACTTAGTTTGGTTCTTATTACGTTAGTTCTCAAGTCATGTCAACTTGGAGCATGCTACATTCACAAGAACATGACACAGTTTCGTGTCCCCATTACATCTAAGAAATGCAGGACCCCTTACTTCTGGCTCATGTTGTACAATCACAAGGAGATGAACTATCTTTTCTTCTTAAAACTGTAGACCAAGATATTAAGGTATTCGTTTAACATGTTTCAAGATGGATTGATGCATTTTCACATTTAAATTTTGGTGCTTGTGTGACAATTTCTGGCCAACCTTTTGAGAATGGCTCCTTTGTAAAGAATAGTAAGATTATCCTCTGCCTCTTTTAAAAAAAATAAAATTATGACAATCATATTCTTTTATATAATTCCCAATAAGGTTTTTAATTGCCTTGGGTAGCCAGTTTCCTTCTCTGTGACTGCCAAAGTTAAGAGGGCTCATTATCTGAGATGAAACACTGAAGCAAAGTTTTGATTAGAGTGCTGGAAGTTATATAGAATACAACACTGGGCTCTACTCCTGCTTCCATCCCATTGCTCTCCGACATCACGAAACAAGTTAAAGACGGTATAAATTGTAGAAATCATTAAAGCTAAAGCTTAATACATGTATGATTTATTCCTTGCTCAAGGCTGTTAAATGTAATTTAGTGGTCTTAGCTTGGTTCAGAAAAATGATCAATGGGGACAATAGGCCTACTACACCGGGCCAAAAAAAAAAACAACAACAAAGAAATGTCTAAAACACATGATTACATTACATTATTCTTACAGAATGGGTGGACTTTCTTTTCCCGTTTTGTGGGGGGGTGGTGGTCACCTAACATTAGTTTTATGCTACATAATGAATAACCACTGATGATGCATATAAATTATACACATGATACATGTGGTATTCATAAGAAACATTTTGATTAAACTTAATTAAATTTGATCTTACTATTACAATTGCTTCAGTATCAAATAAGGTTTCAAAACTACTATTAACAAGAGTTATCAATTTTACTGGAGATGCGAGCAAGAGATAGAGGCTTCAACTTGCTACATAAACTGAACTGAATTCTCCATTATCCGGACACTACACAACTTCCAGTCAGATCAAAACTGTGGCGGGAAAGCATACACTCACATATACTTTCAAAAAAAACTATCCGCTCTTCGATTTTCGACCGAGACACTTGCCTTATGTAAGTATGCTGAGTGTTGCTGTGCTAAAAAGCTACACTAAACAATCTGACCTTGACAAAAATTTAAAAGATTGGAGTCAGGGTGTAAAAAGTGCAAAAAGGAGGAAATTCTGGATAAACACAATCCAGGTGGCCGATAACGTAGGGTGACTGGATAACGTTGGTGTGTAAACATGAAAATGTCCGCCTAGCGCCGCGAAGACAAACGTACACACACACACACAACTCCTGATCCTAGTAAAATCAGTGGTACAAGTTGGCAAATGAATCACAAATAAGAATGAAAAAGAGCGACAAATAATAATTTACCCAAAAAAAAAAGAAATGCAGCATTCGCCATAACACCGCTCTGATTCTATCTTCATTTGACTGGCCCTTGTGATGAATAACACATGGCATTGACTGCGCCTGAGTTGCGGAGATCAGCAATGCCAGCAGATTAAAATATGTGGAATCTAACACTAGTGTACACTATAATGCTGTCCATTCACCCACCACCCCCCCCCCCCCCACAAATTGGCTCCATTATTTTGGTACCGTTTAAATTTCTCGCATTACACATGAATATTTACGATACTTGTCAGGTGTGCATTCAACAATCTTAATAAATTTTAGGATATGCTCAAGATCCAAACTTAGAAAGACGTTGGGTGCATAGCGCACCAGTCTTTGTTTCAAGACAAGTCACACACAAATGGTTTCACCTGTAGTTCTGTGCATGGCCCCTACTACTTTTTCGCTGGGCTTGGCTACTATAAAGCAAGCGCAATAAGTGTTACCGGTCATTGTGTAACAATGTACCAATTATCGAGTGTGTCATCGGAAGTTTTGCGCCTCAACTTTTTTCACCAGTCCTACCATACGGTTGTGAAGCCTGGACACTCAAAAAGGCAGACATAACAAGATTGGAGGCAGCTGAAATGTGGCTTTACAGAAGGCTACTCAGAATAAGTTGGACAGAAAGGAGAACAAATACAAGCATCTTAGAACAGCTTGGCACCACCAGAAGAATAACACCTGAAATAAACAAAAGAAGGCTCGCATACATCGGCCACGCAGCCCGAAACAAAAGCACGGCCCTTATGATATCAATCCTGCAAGGAAAGACAGAAACAAAGAGAAAACAAGGAAGACCACTGTTATGATTCGGATGTTGTTAGAACTCACGCAGAGAGCGTGAGTTGTTTTTTTACCAGGGCCATGAGAAATTGGCTGGTGGCCTTGAACGGTCCTTGCGAATTATAGTTGGTGAGTAAATAAATGTAAAGTTAAACTGTTAGAGTCACGCTTGTCGGTTTTAATGTTCGTGATTAATAAGTAATGGAGTAGGGGTGAAACAAGGTAGGGATAGTTGACATTGTTAAGTATGACTAGACAAGTTTTTGCACGTTAACTGGCTGGTAGAATAGTGCAGACGTATTACTACAATTAAAATGGTGGGAGGTTTCGGCCAATGAGATTGCTGAACTAATTGGGCCAGCGGACTAGCACTGCTGGGTAGTTGGATAGTATAAAAGATCGTGTAACGTTCAGATTCATGGAATACAGACGAGCAGAAGCATCGTGTCGTGAAGTATCTCCGGTTGGCCAGTACCTGAACTGTGTGAGCTGAAAACTAGAAGTCCTTGCTAACGGACTGACTGAGCTCTAGAAAGAAAGGTCTGAGTGGGCTGACCTTTAAAAGCCCACGCTGCGCTCTTTTGATGTTCGCGCCTACCAGTAGGCGTGACCAACGGTAACATATCTTATTTGTCTAAGCATAATAGAAGTTCAGAGATAGAGAGAGAACCACAGCCTCATAGGAAGTCTAAGGAAACCCCAGCTGGCACTCGACGAACGAGTGGCCCGTATTATAGATCTATCTCCATAGTATGATTGAAGTAATATAGCACATTGTTGATGAATTGAATAGTGATTGTGCATATATATATATATATATAGTCTTTTGCAACTGCTTAATTACCTACACGCCGAAGTGTGCTTCTGTAGGCTTTGAACGTACTGGGCTCTCCTAACATTCAAGCCCATATGATTTAGGGAGAGTTTGCCTGGCGACTGGCCAGTGGCGACTCAACTGTCACTTTAGATTGATATCTAGTTTCGTATAATATACCCATTTGCTATTGATTGCAGTACATCCAATAAGGAACCATAGTTACATGAATATCATAGATTAAGTTAGTAATTAGAATTTATTGCTTTGAATATACCTCTATTGTCTTTTGTTTTGTTTATTAATATTTAAATAATAAGATGGCCTGACCGGCCTGACATAGATATACGCTCTAGTTATTGAATACTTTTCTTGTGTGGTTGTGTCCGAGTGTGAGTTAGCTGCCTCTCGTGCAGTCATAACATCCCCAAAACCCTAAATCTGCTCGTGACATCTGGAGGGGACATCTACAGGACCCCACTGACATCTGGAGGGGACGCCACTGACATCTGAAGAGGACCCCACTGACATCTGGAGGGGACCCCACTGACATCTGGAGGACACCCCATCTAGAGGATACCCTACCGTTCGTCGTGACATCTAGAGGACACCACTGACATCTACAGGACGCCACTAACATCTGAAGAGGACCCCGTCAACATCTTCAGGGATACCACTCTAGACTCCACTGTTATTTATGTCATTTTTGTAGTTTATAGTTTTGTATACTGCTAATTTTTTTTGTTTCTCCCCCACATGTCTGGCATGTCCTCTCGTCATTGATCCTGGGACCACTACGAGGGACTGACAGCTACTAACAGGAAAAGACAAGACCAGCGCTGTGGACCAAGGGAAAGAGCCAGTCCATTTCACCCAGTTAAGTGAACCATCTGTATTAGTCTTCGTTTGAGGGGTTCGTCGTTCCAGCTCCCCTACTTTTGACAGGCATTATTTTTTCTTTTGTGTTTAGATTAGATACGCGGGTGGTTGGAAGGGATCGAGACCCAGCATACCTCTTTTTGCCAGACTAGCAGATCTAGATGGCGTTTAAAACGGATGGGAGATATACTTTGCCTTGAATAGTTCTGTAGGGGCCCGTTATTCGTATAGATTGTTAGCGTTCTATCTTCCTCGTACTTTTAGGAAGACGTCTCTCCTGTTCTTTTTCTTACCTTTTTGTAGATAGTTTCAGGCTAGTCAGGTCTGTTGTCGTTTGTTCTTTCTGTTAGTCTCGTCTCACTCTCCATGTAATTCTTTTCCCATTATAGTGTTGCATTATTATATTTTGTATTCATACTTGCTATATTATTGCCTGGGATAAATCACGTGTCTAGGGCACGTTGAGAGATAATCTGGATATTAGAGTTGTTAGGCTTGTATAGCCAAGGAAGTTAATATCGTGAATATTAATTTATTCCGATTTATAGCAGAGGGAACGCTGCTAGGAGTGTACGGAAGATATACTGGAAATATTACATTGGTATCGTTAGTTAACGACCAATCACGGAAGCAGTAGACTGACTGCTTGAGGATTAGGAGAAATACGTGAAGGAGATAAGTGATCACTGAGATAGCTCAACCACTACTTGGTTGACTAAGACGTACACTTTGTTGTTGATTTCGTTAATTTCGTTCATACTGCAGGAACGAACGCCCGCAGCGTGCAATTAATACATTGCTTCAAGGGAGAATAAAGTTAGAGAGTTTTGATAAGTTGTCCTCGATTAGGACATTATTATATCGCATTATCGACCGGTATCATGGCCGAACTACAGAAATATTTGGAACTAGCCCAATCATTTGGCATACCGGAAGCTCAGCGTGCTTCTTGGGTAGACCAGAAACTGAAAGAAGAACGAGAAGAAAAGGCCGCGGAACGAGAAGAAAAGGCCACGGAACGAGAAGAAAAGGCCGCGGAGAGATTACGCCTAGAAAAGGCTGCGGAACGAGAAGAAAAGGCCGCGGAGATATTACGCCAAGAAAAGGCCGCAGAGATATTACGCCAAGAAAAAGCCGCGGAACGAGACGAGAGAGCCGCGGAACGCGCGGAGAAACAGGCTCAAAGAGAGTACGAGCTCGCGTTGAAACAGTTGGAACCGAAGCAAGCCCAAACTACCGGGGCTCTGGAAGTTACTTCCAATAATAAAACGAAGCCTAAATTGCCAACCTTTAATGATAAGGTTGATCGCATTGATTCCTACCTCCACCGCTTCGAACTCCATGCTGTTTGCGCGAGATGGCAGCGTAGTGAGTACACATCATGCCTCGCCAATCTTTTGACAGGGAGAGCGTTGGAAGTTTTCCATAGCCTCAATATTGATGACGCTAGGGACTATGACATTCTAAAGACCGCGCTATTAAAGCGTTTCCAACATACGGAAGATGGATTTCGTAAGCGTTTCCGCGATTGCAAGCCGGAAGCATCTGAGAATTTTTCCACTTACGTGGACCGCCTCCGCCACCTACTCAGCCGTTGGACTGAGTTGGCCGGTGTGGAAGAGGGAAACTACAAGAAACTATATGATTTAATACTTAAAGACCAAATATATATGTCCTGCCACACGGACCAGGTGGCGCATTTTAAGGAACAAGCCCCCAAAACTACCGTCGAGATAACATCGATGGCGGAACGGTATGCTGCGGCTCACCCTAATCGATCGTTAGCTAAAGCTAAAGTAAGCGAACCGTGTTACGCCGGCGCTGCTACTAAGTCACCGGTACCGACGAGACAATCAAGATTGCCCCTTCGACAGTCGCCGCAAGTTCGTCCACGGGCCGAGCCGCCGTTTAGCAGAAGGCAACCGAATCCCCATAAATTTTCTCGGGACTGGGAACCCCGATATACACGTCCTTTCCCTACCGGAGGACCGCGTAACAACTACTATCAAGCGCCCCCATTTCCTTCTTATCGAGGTACACCTCGAAGGGACGATAATCCAGTCTACTGTTATAGATGTGGCGCCGGAGGCCACATTGCGCGACAATGCAGAGTTAGATTAGATGCGGCAAATGCATGCTCTGTAGCATTCACCGAAAACCGCGGTGATAGAACTAGGAATGCCGAAACCGTCAGTAAAGTTATTTCAGTTATGTCCGCCCTCCACGAGCGAGGCGCGCTGACATTGTATGAGGGACGAGTAAACGCCAAACGAGCATCCGTATTGCGAGATTCAGGCTGTACGACCGTCGGTGTACGTGAATCGCTGGTCCGTCCTGCACAACTCCTGGATCGCGATGCGACATGCATTACTTTTGGTGGTTCAGTTGAACATTTTCGTTTGGCGGAAATATATGTTGTCACACCGTTTATAACTGGTGTTGTCGCGGCCTGTGTGCTACCAAATCCGGTCGCCGACCTTATCGTTGGGAATATTCCCCACTTAAAGGACGTCTCCGATGGCGAACTCGAGATTTGGGACGATGATAACGACATTGCGTGTGTCACGACAAGACAACAATCGCGTCGCCAGAGTGACGACACATTACGATCGCCTGTCGTCGACTTGGATGTGACCCCCGAGATTTTTCGTAACGAACAGCGCACAGATCCATCACTAAAGCCCCTCTTTGCTAAGATTCATCCGGACAACCCGGATACAACCAGGTTCTGCCTTAAAGACGACCTCCTATATCGCGTTTTTCGGGGAAAGCGCGAAACTATTTTGCAATTGGTCATACCAAGATCATTTCGCCGAGACATCACCCGCCTCGCGCACGACACGCCATTGTCGGGCCACCAGGGCAAAGCGAGAACAAAATCGAGAGTACTGTCTCAGTTTTTTTTGGCCCGGGGTTTACGGTGACATAAATAGCTATGTGTCGCGTTGCGATACATGCCAGAAAAGAACCCCCAAAGGAAAAACTTCGCGGGCACCTATACAAGAGATGCCGCCGGTTTCCACTCCATTTCAGCGAGTTGCCGTCGACATCGTCGGGCCATTACATAAGTCGGATAGAGGCCATCGGTTTATTCTATCAGTAATCGATTATGCCACCCGTTGGCCTGAGGCTATCCCGTTAAAAGAAATATCGGCCGATCACGTCGCCGAGGCATTGGTTACCATATTCACGCGCGTCGGATTCCCGTCCGAATTATTATCCGATAGAGGTCCGCAATTCACCTCCGACCTTTTCAGGAAAGTACTGGAACTCACGGGCATTAGGCAGAAACTTACGTCACCATACCATCCACAGTCCAATGGCTGTTGTGAGCGCTGGAATGCCACCATGAAAGCTATGCTGGCACGCGTTTCAGCCGATAGACCTGGTGACTGGGACCGTCGACTTCCGGCCATCTTGTTTGCATATAGGGAACTCCCAAATGCGACAACGGGTTTTTCCCCGTTTGAACTTTTATACGGTCGAAAACCACGTGGCCCGATGGCCATTTTACGCGATTTATACGCCGGTTCTGATACCGACGTTCCTGATACGCGATCCGCGTATCAGTACATAGTCGATCTCCGACATAGAATAGTTAATGCATGCGACCTGGCTCGACAATTTGCATGCGTACGGGCCAGGTCATTTATAGGATATCGCGATCAGGGTAGTCGGTTAAGAACCCCGTCAGTCGGAGATCGGGCATTGGTGCTGTTACCAGAAACGAACAACAAGCTACTCCTCACTTGGAAAGGCCCCTTTCTAGTTAAAAAGCGACTCTCGAGAGTTAATTATCTCATTACCATCCGTGGTAACGATGAGGTGTACCATATTAATATGTTGAAAAAGTATATTACCCATGATCAAAGTCATCACGATCACTCATGCCATGTTGTGGCCCAAGCAAACGCAGCGATGGTCACTATCGATGACAACGACCGGGAGCCATTACCTATGACTAGATCGCTCCTATCCTTGCAAGCCACAGAGGACGCGACTTCCGTTAATATCAATCCACAGCTGGATCAAAGTAAGACACAGGACATAATGGATCTTGTTCGGGAGTTTGCGCCAGTATTCACTGATTTGCCGGGTAAAACATCCTTAGTTCAACACGTCATCCGGTTGCACTCGGGCGTACCCGTGTTTGTTAAACCCTACCCGCGCCCGCTGCACGCGCACGACACCATACAGTCCGAGGTGGAAAAGATGCTCAGCTTAGGAGTCATTGAGCGCTCGACGAGCCCTTACTGCTCGCCGATTGTACTAGTAAAGAAAACAGACGGTTCCGTTAGGTTTTGTATCGATTACAGGAAGCTTAACGCTCTAACCATTTACGATGCTGAACCTATCCCGAATCAGGAAGATCTATTTGCGCGATTGGCCGAGTCGTCCGTGTTTTCGAAAATAGATTTGGCTAAAGGCTACTGGCAAATCCCAATGGAAGAGGCCAGTAAACAGTACACAGCGTTTCAGACCCCTATGGGTCTCATGCAATGGAGGTTCATGCCATTCGGTCTCGTAACGGCACCAGCGACCTTTGCGAGGATGATGAGCATCCTCCTGCAGCAGACACCATGCGTCCTAAGCTACTTTGGCGACATTTGCGCTTTCCATACGAATTGGAAAGGCCATTTAGAGGCACTTCGTCAAGTGCTTAGTAAACTTCGAGATGCCGGGCTTACAGCTAAGCCTAGCAAAGTCTTCCTGGGTTATACGCAGATTAACTTTCTGGGACATACTATCGCCAAAGGCGCCCAAACACCGGACGACAGTAAGATAAGTAAGATTTTAAAACTCCAGGCTCCTCATACTAAAAAGCAGGTTCGTAGCCTGTTAGGCTTCTTAAGCTATTATCGGAAATTCGTTCCTAATTTTTCGGCCCTTACGGCCCCGTTATCCGATCTTACAAGAAAAGACCGACCCAACAAAATTATCTGGACTACGCAGTGCGCCACCGCGCTCGCGACAGTGCCGCAACTGTTCTCCAGTTCGTCGCTGCTTATCCTACCAAATATTAGGCGCACCTTCACCGTCCGCACTGACGCGTCGGACCAGGGAATTGGAGCTGTTTTGCTCCAGGAAAGAGATGGCTTATTGCGCCCGTGTATGTATGCTAGCCGGAAATTACTTCCGAGAGAGCAGAGATACGCTATCATAGAGCGAGAATGCCTGGCGATTGTATACGCCGTAGACGCGTTTTCCCGCTACCTACTTATGACGGAATTCGTCATCGAGACAGACCATAAACCGTTGTTATTTCTAAAATCGAACCGAGCCAAGAACGCTCGTTTGACCAGATGGAGTCTGGCCCTTCAGGAATATCGCTTCATTATAAAGGCCATTCCTGGTGGAGACAATGTCCATGCCGACCTATTATCACGGTTACCTTAATCTTGTATTTTTAGTCTGTCATATGTACTGGGGTTGGATGGGATTAGCACCTCATTCTGAGACCGAGGGATGGTATCACATATTGTTCACCCATTGTGAACACTTTTCACCTACCCCTGTGCTTTCCTTTGATCCAACAGCTATTTTACTGACGTCGACCCGTATTTTGGCCACACCAGACGTTGTTGCCCAGGGTCGAGGACGAGAAGTCATGGCAGACCAGGAGTCCAGATCCACTAATGCCATCGATGCTACTATAGTTATCTTTTCTTGATTATTATTCATTGTATGTATGCATCCCTGATGACATTCGCACAGGATCAATGTTGTACTCTAAAATTTTAGAGTTATGATTGTTAATGTCTACGTATTTAGAGGTAAGATTTAATCCTCAGAGACATAGATACTTTTGGACGGAGCCTTAAGATTTTCATGTAGTTTTGTCCATCAAGGATACCCGTCCTGTAGGTTTTTTTTCAACTTTTGTAGTATTCTTAGTTATTACCTAGTTAAGTTCACCTTTCGAGCAATTTCTCGACTCATGCCTTCCCCTTACGATAATAATTTATATCGTTAAAATTGCAAATTTTAACTGGGGTGGGGGATGTGTCATGATTCGGATGTTGTTAGAACTCACGCAGAGCGTGAGTTGTTTTTTTACCAGGGCCATGAGAAATTGGCTGGTGGCCTTGAACGGTCCTTGCGAATTATAGTTGGTGAGTAAATAAATGTAAAGTTTAAACTGTTAGAGTCATGCTTGTCGGTTTTAATGTTCGTGATTAATAAGTAATGGAGTAGGGGTGAAACAAGGTGGGGATAGTTGACATTGTTAAGTATGACTAGACAAGTTTTTGCACGTTAACTGGCTGGTAGAATAGTGCAGACGTATTACTACAATTCACACTCGGTGTCCACCCGAATTCATCACAATAGTGCGCCAGTTTCATGATGGCATGCAAGCTGCAGTCAAAAGCAACGGCAGTGTTTCAGAGCCCTTTGCTGTCACAAATGGGGTAAAACAGGGTTGTGTCTTAGCCCCAACTCTGTTCAGCATCATGTTCTCTGCAATGCTACAAGAAGCCTTTAGCTCTCCTCCTCAAGGGGTAAGCATCAAGTACCGAACTGATGGCAGTCTATTCAACCTCAGGAGACTTCAGGCAAAAACCAAAACCAAAAGTACTCAAGTCTGTGACCTACTATTTGCTGATGATTGTGCACTTCTGGCACACGATGAGGATAGCATGCAAAACTGTGTTGATAAGTTCTCTAGTGCCTGTGACAACTTTGGCCTCACAATAAGCACAAAGAAGACGGAAGTGCTCCATCAGCCTACTCCAGACGACAAGTATCCTGTGATCCCAAATGTCAAAGTCCATGACAGTCTTCTGAAGGTGTCGGAGAACTTCACCTATCTTGGCAGTACACTGTCTTCCACGGCTCGTGTTGATACTGAAATTCTCTCAAGAATCAGCAAAGCCAGCTCTGCATTTGGCAGGCTTCGAAAGAGAGTGTGGGATGTTGCCGGCATTCGCACAGACACTAAGCTGAAAGTGTACAATGCTGTGGTCCTTCCCACCCTACTCTATGGGGCTGAAACCTGGACAGTGTACCAATCGCATGCCAGAAAGCTAAATCACTCTCATCTGGCCTGCCTTAGAAAGATCCTAAGGATCAAATGGCAGGATAAAATTCCAGACACTGAGGTCCTCAATCGTGCCAAGGAATTGAGCATCTTCTGCCACCTGAAAAAAATTCAGCTACGTTGGGCAGGACATGTTGTCAGAATGCCCGACTCCAGACTCCCTAAGCAAATCTTCTTCTCTGAGCTCTCCAATGGAACGAGGAATGTTGGGGCCCCAAAGAGACGTTACAAAGACACTCTCAAGCAATCACTGAAGGCCTTTGCCATTGATGTGAGTGAGTGGGAAAAGCTCTCGCTTGATCGTGCAAATTGGAGGGCGGCCCTTACCAGAGGCAGCAAAGCATGGGAAGCTGACAGAGTCCAGCAGGCTATCAAAAAAAGAGAACGGCGCAAGAAAAGGCCCAGTGGTACTGAACCAACGGAGCACTCTTGTCATTTATGCGGAAGGGTCTGCAGGGCAAAAATAGGACTTATCAGTCACATGAGAAGCCATAAGTCATGAAAGAACAGTCTTTCCATTCTGTCCTCTGTGTCCTTTAGTTCTCTTTATTGTCCATGTGTTGAAATTCTCAACAATTTCTGTTCTTTATTCCTCTGGTGTTGTTAACGTCATCATCATACCTGATGGACGAACTATTATTATTACTACAATTAAAATGGTGGGAGGTTTCGGCCAATGAGATTGCTGAACTAATTGGGCCAGCGGACTAGCACTGCTGGGTAGTTGGATAGTATAAAAGATCGTGTAACGTTCAGATTCATGGAATACAGACGAGCAGAAGCATCGTGTCGTGAAGTATCTCCGGTTGGCCAGTACCTGAACTGTGTGAGCTGAAGACTAGAAGTCCTTGCTAACGGACTGACTGAGCTCTAGAAAGAAAGGTCTGAGTGGGCTGACCTTTAAAAGCCCACGCTGCGCTCTTTTGATGTTCGCGCCTACCAGTAGGCGTGACCAACGGTAACATATCTTATTTGTCTAAGCATAATAGAAGTTCAGAGACAGAGAGAGAACCACAGCCTCATAGGAAGTCTAAGGAAACCCCAGCTGGCACTCGACGAACGAGTGGCCCGTATTATAGATCTATCTCCATAGTATGATTGAAGTAATATAGCACATTGTTGATGAATTGAATAGTGATTGTGCATATAGTCTTTTGCAACTGCTTAATTACCTACAAGCCGAAGTGTGCTTCTGTAGGCTTTGAACGTACTGGGCTCTCCTAACATTCAAGCCCATATGATTTAGGGAGAGTTTGCCTGGCGACTGGCCAGTGGCGACTCAACTGTCACTTTAGATTGATATCTAGTTTCGTATAATATACCCATTTGCTATTGATTGCAGTACATCCAATAAGGAACCATAGTTACATGAATATCATAGATTAAGTTAGTAATTAGAATTTATTGCTTTGAATATACCTCTATTGTCTTTTGTTTTGTTTATTAATATTTAAATAATAAGATGGCCTGACCGGCCTGACATAGATATACGCTCTAGTTATTGAATACTTTTCTTGTGTGGTTGTGTCCGAGTGTGAGTTAGCTGCCTCTCGTGCAGTCATAACATCCCCAAGACCCTAACTCTGCTCGTGACAACCACCCATTACATATCACGATAACATCAAGAAAGTTAGTCAGCTGGAAATAAGTGAACTAACTAGGAAAGCTCAGGACAGGAGTGAGTGGAGGAGATTTTGTCGTGGCATCCACTGTAGCAGCTAACATCGATGACGATGAAGCCGACAGGTGACAGGTGACTCAACTTTAAATGATATTTAAGACTCTTGATATTCAAGAGAATTCCAGGACTTTTACTAACGTTTTTAAATTCCAGGGGTTTTCCATGGATCCCTGGAATTCCAGGGCTGCGTGGGAACCCTGAATAATATTCGAAAGATTACCTCCACTTCTGATGCTTCAAATGACCAGATCTCTGCTGCTTTGTCCACCATCCATACTTTGATGAGACCTTTCATGTCAGCAGTGGCCACCATGGAACCATCATGGCTAAACCCCACACTCGCAACAGTATCAGTGTGACCTGATAAACAAATACAGAAATCACCCAGTTGCATGACTAACTACAAGTTATGAAGGCACTTCTTAAGGTTTGCCTATTAATGTTTATTTATAATTTAAGCTAAATTTTGGTGTCTGATTTACAATCACAATGGCTCTGCTACTCATGTCTACCTACACCTTAGTTCAGGACTTAAATTGAAGAAGTTTGAACACACTTACTTTCATTTCAACGAAAGGTTTATTTGCAATTTTATGAGGATAAATAAATCAGGGGTGCAGGTAGTCTTTCAGAGAGAAGTAGGAAAATCCTGAATGGAAACTACATATGTATGTAATTGTTGTGTAACACATCTGAAATTACCCAGTTCAACATACACTGGAGGAAAGATATTTGGAATACTGAGTATAAAGTGATGCTTCTTGGTTTTATGTTCTGATTTATTGTTTCAATCACTGTCTTCTTTACTTCCTTTTGAAACATGTATGGCGTGATGTAATTCACACATTACACATTACCTGTGCACTGGAAGATGATGGAGCCGTCACGAGTGCTCCAAACCAATGCTCTGTCATCCTGACCTCCAGTGACAGCAAACTCTGTGTTTGTAGGACATAGGCGGGTGCAGATAACTGAAAACATGCAGAAAAATAACTGTGAAAATTGACTCTGGTCACCCGAATGCAATGTCCGTGACACTTATTATAAATCCCTTTAAAAACAAATTTTTTTTTTTTTCAGGGTTAACATTAGCACTATTAGGATAATGGGCTGCAGATCCAACCCTGAAATTTAAAGACATGGTATTAAAATTTACGTCCAAGTAATGGAACCATAATCTAGCTCTAAAAAGGAGATTATGGGAGACAGGACTTGCTTGGAACAGACACATGCTTTCAGATGTTGAGTGGCAGTTTCGGTAATGACGAATCACAGCAGTTTTTAATGAGTACAAGCATAACTCACTTTTCATTTCATCCAACCCACTTTTATTTTTTCAGGAAGAACAAACTTTTAGAAGTTAGGTGGCGTCTAATCTAGGTATGACCATTTGATACTGTACATAGGACAATTGCTGTCATAATTCAATTCCATTGCTCCAGCCTCAGGATCTAAATCTAAAAGTGAAAATGGCAGTATGTGTAGTCTTGATGAGTTACTCATTAGTCATAAACCCCATAAACACCCCCACTCCATCTCTGGCCTGTACCTAATATTCACATCACAAACCTGAAGAGTCTTTATGTCCTATGAAAGACAATACAGAATCATCTGTTACAGGGGCAGCTGATGCTTCATCTGTTTCCATCTCATTGTCTTCATCATCGCTATCTGAAATGAGAGAAAAAGAAAATGATTCTGGATTCATTCCAGTATATAATATAACAATGATTGAGATGTGTGTATGATATCTCAAGACAATGCTACTCCCCCTTCCCCGCACCCACTTTCAGTGCTGAAAATGGATCAGGATCTTATTCGCAGATGGATTGTTGGTTTTGTGATTTTAGAAAGAGCTTCGTTAGATCACAGTTTTGACTTGTTTTGTTGAATAATTACGCTCTTCACTCGGTAAGATGGCTCGATTCAGACTATTCAGAGTAGCTAACGCATGGTGTTTCTCTCAGTAATGATGCATCAGGTTGTCTTTTTTTTAAACGTTACTTATTGATTATATCCTATCCTTGGTAGCAGAAAAACTGCCGCTTTAGCTCAGGTTCCCCGGTAGCATGCTAAGTAACCTTGCCTGCTGAGTTGGTAAGGGGGGTTCAAATCTCCGCAAGAGCTGACTTTTTTTTTTGTTGTTGTTGTTACTTTTTTTCTGCTTTCCCTCCCTCTGATCATCGTTGCTTTGCTGTAATTTTCTCTCCAGTCTGACGGCTCTTCCAAAACCAGGCCAAAACTAACAAACCCGCACACGGAAAAAAATATCTGCAGATCACGAAAAAAAACAACCCAATTCCGCGGTTTCCCGCCCAATCTGGGAACACTTGGCTATACTCCGGTCCCCCCTGACGAATAGCCAAATGGCTATACTCCGGTCCCGGACCAATGAAAAACTGTCTTCCATTGCCAAGTTAGGCTAGGGTAAGAAAACAAACATTCGAATGGTGGCATGGATGTTGATAGATCTACATGTTTTCTTGGACCTGGGGGGCGTGGGGGTGTAGTCAGTTTGTATCAATGGGCGGTAGTCAAATTGACTAATCAGGCGAAAAGGAGCTGAGGTAGCCATTGGTGATCGATGTACACACAAGTCCGGGACTGGAGTAGGCTATCTAGGCATTTGGCTATACGTCAGTCCGGGACCGGAGTATAGCCACAGCCTTTAATTTTTTTAATAAATAAAATGAACAGAAATAAACAAAGGAAGTAATCTGGAGCACACTGATAATGGTCAGTGTCTCCACAACATCAATTTTGCAAAATCCTTAGGAAACAAAATGATTCCTCTAATGAGCAGTGCTAGGTTTAAAAAAAAACAAAAAAAACTATGGAGTGGGATTGAACCCATAGTCTCTGACTGATCACCGCAGACGCTAGGCATTGCACCTCAGCAGACCACGGTAGGCTGGAGGAACTTTTTCCATAGTAAACACCATGGAACCAAGAAACCTCCATCTGCAAATTAGGACCTAGACTATAAGCACTTCGAAAGGATTTATTACAAGGACACAACTTTAGAAGCATCCATGTGTGAGGGGGTCGCTGAGGGGCAGCTAACACTAACAATTAGAACATGAAATATACGCCCGATTAAAGTTGTTTTACTCGTATGGTACCCCTCTAGAAAATAAGTAGGCCTATGCGTCAGCCTCTTCACAAATATGGGACACAAAAACTGCTTTTTTAACGAAACAGCACAGTGGCATCAGATGCCCACGGTGACAATAAATATGAAGTTATAAGCAATTTCGTTTTTGGTCGCGTGTGTTACCTTGTCGCACTGGAAGACTACCAACATGCACTGTTTATTTTGATAAAAAGCGAGTGAAACTGCTTTTCTACCTGCAGCTCGTCCATTGTCACCAATTCCATCGTCCTCGCCAAGATCGATAACTTTCACCACTTCCTCTGGATTGATACCAAAGTCTTCTTCGTCTGACATTCTTTTTTTAGACTAATATATGGACTAAGGAAGCACTGATCAATCTTATTTGACATCAACGTCAATACTGTCTTGTTCAGCTGTAGATCATGTAACGCTGTTTCACCGTGACGTTGAAATATAAAATATCGAAAGCACGTTTGACTTCCGCTAACAAATGAAACATTTTATTATCTCCCATGACCAAAGAGCTTACGGTAACAAGTTTCTATATGACGCCCAAATAAGTTCCAAGAGATAAATACCTTAACACGGCAAAATATTACACAGCTATTTATTCAGAAGATTCTTTTAAAAGTTTTGTAGCTATTTATACATGGTAATCATGTATAGGTTTTTACTTTGACAACTCTGACAACCAAAATAATTTTTGGATTGAAAAAGAAAAGGCAGCAGCGGAATCAAGAATTTCAGGGAATTTCTTCTCTCCGACACACAAGAGTTTCAGTCCTTAACCTCTTGACCTCAGCTCTGAGTCCTCATGTAATCAACGACAGATTGCATTGCAAGGGAATCGTGTGAACACGGTGAAAGCAACTGTGCACAGCATACCTAAAGATGCCACTCACGCCCAGTGGGAAAATTGCCGTGGGCTGGTAAGTTGTTATGGGTCTAAAGTTTAGTTAGATCTAATCTTTTTTTTTTTTTTGAACTGTTTATCCGCAGACTTCTGCGAATAAGATGGGGGGTTTCTCGGTCTTGCGATGTCTACTAAAAGTACTATGGAAAAGTTCTCCCGCATTCCGCAGTCTGCGATGGTGCAATGGCTAGCATCTGCGGTTATCAGTCGGAGGCTCTGATCCGTCTTGGATTCAATCCCATTCCAGAGCATTTTTTTTGGTTAAACCTAGGATCGCTCATTTTTAAGGGAACAAATTTTTTTTTTAAGGATTTTGCAAATTTGATGTCGTGGGGAAATTCATGGTATGGTATGGTATCGAGGTAGGCTTTTTAGCCTCTTGTTGCTCCCTCTATATATCTCTTGACTTATAGTATCCTCTTCCGGTGGCTTGTGTTATTGTGTTAGTATATCATTTCTACAACAGTCATTTGTGTTATTTCAATAAAAAAACATGGATTGAGTTCTTTCATAGGTTTTCATAAATAATTTATACTAAGATAAATCTGATTCGTACATCAAGTATGCTAAATCTCTGTCAATTCTGGTTTTAAATATATTTATATTTTCGGAGTATTTAGTTTCAGTACTCAACTTATTCCAATATTGGATGACTCTATTTGTTATGAAATTTTTTCTTACATTTGTTTTTGTTCTCTCGTTATTTAATCTCCATCCATCCCCTCTTGAGAATCTTCCAATTTGAAAAAATGTTTCTCTTTCAATCCTGTTTTCGTTATTTAAGATTTTGTATGTATGAATAAGGTCATTCCTTAATCGTCTGTATTTTAGTGATGGCAGTTTTATTTTTGAGAGTATCTCCTCATATGACATATTTTTGTATCTAAGTAATTTAATCATTCTTTTTTGTACTTTTTCAATTTCCATTGATTGCCTTTTGTAATGAGGATGCCATATTGTATTGCCATATTCCAATTTACTTCTAACAAGTGATTTATACAGCAGTAATAATGAAAATTGGTCCAGTCCTGTAAAGCATTTCTTGATTAGCCCGACTATTTTGTTTGCTGCTTTTGTACATGAGTTAATGTGGTAATCAAAGCTAAGTTTGGTATCAAAATATACTCCAACAGCTTTTTCTTGTTTAGTTTTAGAAAGTTCTAGTCCTGATATTTTGTAATTAAATTTAGGATTTTTTTTACCAATGTGCAAAACTTTGCATTTAGTACTGTTGAAATCCAGTTGCCATTTTCTTGACCATTCTATCAGTTTGTCAATATCATTTTGTATTACACGGGAATTTTTACTAGGTCCATATATTTTTGTATCATCTGCAAACATTTTATGAATATTATGAATAACAAGGGACCAAATACACTGCCTTGTGGTATGCCACTGGTTACTTGGGAGTTACTAGACATTTCATTGTTTATTTTTACAGATTGAGTTCTATCTGACAGAAAATCTTCAATCCAGTTATATATATTTCCTGAAATACCAGTACTTTTCACTTTCTCTAGCAGTCTCTTGTGTGGTACCGTGTCGAAAGCCTTTCTGAAATCAAAATACACTATGTCGACGTCGTCTCCACCGTCAATGAGCTTTGTTATGTCATCTAGAACAGTTATCAGTTGTGATACGCAAGATCTGTTGGGTCTAAACCCATATTGGTTGTTATTGGATCTAGATCTAGTGTGCTCCAGATTACTTTATAAATTCCTGTTCATTTTATTTATTCCTGTTCACAGAACATGACAGAAATAAAAATGTAAATCAAATTTTAAACATGTAAATGATTTCTTTTAGTCAGTTTGAACTCAACAGCTCATCTCTCTCCACGGTAATCTGAATCTATTTGTCATGTTTTGTTTTATTACTTTTTATTTTGTTTCTGTGGAAATTTAATTCATTTTTGTTTGCTCTGTCGGGAGGACTTCCGAATGCGTTCCATAGCTCGACAAGTGCTTCTAAAGGCATTGTCAGATTGATATGTAACAATGTGAGGGTCTAGTCAGTAGTCAGATTGACATATATCAAGGAAAGCCGCTGGGGTAGCTGTGTATTGTTTTACACTTGGGTTATAGAACGCAATCGGAAGTCCTTCCGCTCTGTCTGATTTTCTCTCTGATTTCACACCAAACAAAATTGGCTAAAATAATAATTCGTCTAAAAAAATATTTTTTAAATAAAAAAAAAATCCTAGTCACAATTTTATACTTTGGAGCAAAGCAACGATGATCAGTGGGGGAAAACACAGAAAAAAGTAACCAAAAAAAAGTCAGATCTTGCAGAGCCTCGAACCCCCACCCCCAACTCGGCAGGCGAGTTTACTTCTGGTAGGTTTTTGGAAAAAAAAAAAAAAGAATGAGAAGCAGTGGAGGACAAACTCCGCTGGCTTTCCGATTTTTGCTTTCCGATTTCCCCTCGACACGCTGTTTGTTTACTCTGGTCGGTTTTCTGAATGAGAAGTGATGTGCATCGTTTGTTTTGGTCATGTGATTGAGATGAACGCTCGGGTGGTCGCCGCTGGCCTCTCACTCGTCAAGTGAAGGAATTGTTCGTTCAGTTTTTCGTGTATGTTTGTGAAGTTGATCTGATCTTTCTAGGCTTTTATCAATCGCTAAAATTCAGACGGCTTTGGTTCTCGCCTGCATGTTAATTGTTATGGTACTTAGGCGATTTTGTATCCCATAGACAGCTTCTAGCCATCAAAGTTGTTTTGGTGACCAAACGCCAGTTTAAGGAGCTCTTCCTAAATAAAAATCACAAACCAAAAATCCATCTGCAAATAAGATTCTGATGGACTGGGTGGCTTGCTTTTCTTTACCTCCTTTGTCAGATACAAAAGTTGCAAACTTTGCTATGGAGGCAATTTAATGTAAATGAAATTTCACCTTGCTATGTGTACACGACTGAAAAACATTGTGTTGGTTTCTGTTTGTCAGTCAGAGGTGTTCTGTCCAAGCTAGAGATTTGTATTTTGTTTAAATTTATTCAACCATGAAAAAACAGCTCCTGGGCTTATCCAGTAATAACATAATAAAACTTCCAAAATAAACATAAAGATTATAGTGATAAAATGGGTACTTATATTAACTTGCTTGGATCAAAGGTCTATACATCTGAACACCTCAATTCAAGATGTCGCTTCCAAAATCAGTTTGAACCACCTGGTAGCTGGGGAATTCTGTGTAACAGTAGGGCAAAAATAGTGCCAGCCGACAAATATACATTAGACTAGGTCAAGGTGTAACCAAAAATGACCGAAACAAAAATAGCAAATAAGAATCTCCAATATTTTTCTTCTTTGTCATTGCTAACAAACAAGTGCAAAACGGAAACAACCCTATTGTTAAACTGAAAAGAAAATTGCTGGATTTTGGTGGCCAGTCCACTGGCACTGTGGTTTGTACAAGCCTAGCCAAGTTACTGTCTCTAAATACAGACCCTCTCTAAACCGAAAACAAACCCTCGGTCCCATGGATTTTGCTTTAACCATTGTTTGTTTACTGTGTGAGAAAATAGAATGTTAACCTTCATCCTGCAGGAGGCTACTTTAGCGGTTGTGATTAGAAAACAAAAATAATCAGTAGAGGGGGGAGAAAGTATTAATAGTACTTAAACCCTGGCTTAAAAAATCATTTGTTCACCTTATGGCCTAAATTAGGTACAAAAAAGCACAGACATCTTTTTTAAAGGAAATGTAAAGAACATCCTTTATTATGAGACTTCTATTGACAATAAAAATTATTGTTGGCCCAATCTCATCAAAAGTACCCTATCCAAACATTCAAATTATAGGGGTCACTTATGATTTATCCAGCATATTTTTGTTATTACGTGCTAAAGTTCAAAATGACCTGACTGACCTGGCCATCGAGGTTAATGGCAACATGTGGACAATCGGCTGACTAGCCACCGGCTATCCATGCATTAAGGTGTTATGACGAGTTAACTCAACGCGGGATGGGGGTTAAAGTTACACCAGAAGCATGATAAATTCAGGATGCGGTTAGATATTGGAATTCATTTGTGTTACATCGGTTTTTGATAATATATGATATTTACAGTATGCAATATTTCACGTCACTGGACAATGGCATGAGAAATGTGTACAGTTGAGACAATTTTTAATCAGATCATTAAGTGTCTTGTTCAGTCCATTGTGATCAATGGCCAAGTAAAAAAAAAAAAAAGTTAATATAAGGCTTGTTACATAATTAAAACCTGTACCTATTTTGAAAGCATAACCTCAGGATAAAAGAAACTGCCCACTATTGATTGTGACAGAACTTGAATGTGGGTGGGATTGAGAGGAAACACTTCAGGGGCTGTCCAGCTCTCGTGTTGTGTCTCACACTGTCAATGTCATATCGGATACTCTGCCACCCTGAGCTGAAGTTCCTCCTCTTAGTGGGAGAGATGGAATCAAACATAAGTAATGTTATCCCTTTCTTTTACAGGGTATGCCTCATATCTGCTGGACTGTCAGGGTTCGTCTTTGCACGTGACTCAGTGGTCAAGAACCGGAAAGCTCTAATGGAAACTCGGAAGAGAATACGAGAGCAGGCACAAAGGGAAGGAGAATATCAGTTTGAACAGAGGGAGGCAAAAAAAAAGAATTCTGAGATGGCTACACAGTAAATGCAAAGTGAAAATTATAGCAGTTATACTTATAGGCCCATGTGTACCTGCTGACCTAAGACAAGTTTTGTTGCACAGTATGGTCAGGTTTCAGAATTTCAAAGTTAATGATTCATGTAAATTTGGAGTCAGCAAAATAACTTTCAGACATGCAGTCTTTTCTTTTTCTTTTTTTCTCTTGCATTCATTTGCCGGCTAACTTTCATTTTAATTTTAGTAGGCCTACATCCTTTGAACATTAATTAAGCTTATATAAGCATAAATTAAGCTTACATTCTAGGTATTATTCCCAGTGAAGTGATAGATTGTATTTATTCTGCACAACGCAGTGGTGCACAAGATACAATTTTCCCTTTTAGATACAGTTCTCTTGTTTTGATATAAAATGTACTAGAATCATTTTGATGGAAGACGTTTCTGACAGTATTATAGGGAGACACAATGTACTGATGAGATGGTGTTCATTTACATGGGAAAAACAAAGTGAAGTAATTACACATAATAAGTGTCATTGTTGCCTAAGACAAAACAGGGCAAAAAGAAAAGGTGCGACCCCACAGTTTTTCTGGGGTTTTTATGATATTTTGTGGCCTAAGAGTATGATTCATGATGCCAAACAAGTGTTTTAAAACCTTTTTGTCAGCTTGACTGCACTGGAGAAAAGTTAGATTACGAATTTTATAATGGAACGAGAGAAACATGTACTAGGGCCATTCTATTCAACAGTTGAGAAGGAAGAAGAGTTCTGAGCTGCATTATGACTGATGTAGCTGTGGAATGAAAATTCCAGCTCATCTCAAAATGAAGATTTGCTATGCATCCCATAGGGAAAATCTAATATGGTTTAGATAAGTTCCTTATGATCGATCACCTTGAATGCAAAACAAAATGTTGTCATTCGTAAATGTGCACATTCCTTGTAAAAGGTTGGGTTTTTTTTGTTGTTGTTTTTTTCATTTCATTATATGCAGCAGTGCTGTGTTTCATTGTCCTAAGAATTTCAGTTCCTTGTATTTTTTTAATTTTTTTTTTTTGCATTTGCATAAAATAGCTTCTTTGCGTTGTGTGAACAAATCAAATATTCAGTCCTTCACATCATTTATTATCATTTTCTTATAAGATTGAAATACATGTACAATTTACACAAAAATGTGCAAAATTTGAAATGACAGCATTGCTTATTTGTGATTGAAATCTATATTAGAAGTTACATGCAAAAGCACAGATTTTTCCCTGGGAATGTGTAACGGAATGAGAAACTACAGTTTTTGTCCTACAGCCTATTATTATTACATGTATTAGTGACTACAAACTGTGACCGTATTTTGTGTGCAGGAGGAATATACATGTGATGCAAAGAGATTGTTAGTTCTCATGCACAATTGTGCATGATTTATTTGTGCATTGAAATTTTATACAGTTCTGGATGTGTATGTGTGTCGATAACAAATGTGTGGCTATAATGGGCTTGTCGGTGAAAAATAGTGTGGGTTGGTTGTAAGTGTTTGTAAATATTTCACCGCTTGGTCAGAATGTAAGCTGTTGTCATGCAATGCACTGGCTCATGTGATCCCAGCCAGCATCCCTATGTCAATCCAAGGTAGGAATATAATGCAAATTAATGATTTCAGTAGGGTTGGAAGGATTACCGTTGTGGTGGGTCCCCCTCATCAAATCGATTTGAGCACGATGTCGCAATAGTGGATCTACATAGGAACAATGTCATTCCCATTATATGCAAACTCTATGCCAATCCTGCATGACAGATTTCCTAAGGTTGCTAGCTGGGATTATAGCCTTAATTTTACTTTTAAAAAATTATGCGCACTTTGCTTGAAGTTTGATCCTCGTGTGTTTGTAAAAAAAATATTGTATAAAATGGTCTATGATAATAAATATGTCTATGATTAACGAGTACTCAGTGTTTGAATTATTTTGGTTCACAGGCAAGAATTTGGCAAATTATACTGTATGTATGTCTTTCAAAGGACAGGCGGACTCAGTAACAAATTGTTGCAAATGCCGGGAAAGATTAGTACAGAGTAGCCTCCATAATAAAATGGAATTGAATGCTTATTGTACATGTAAACAATTTCAAGACACAGCTTAAGTAATCTTATAGGTTGGGCCCTCATTTCATCACCAATATTTTGAAGTCACTCATGTGATACTTAAAAATATGGGTGTACCATCAAAAATGACAATAACACATTTTAGAGCCATGACTAACTGGCTGTGTTGTCATGCAACTTTGGAGACTGATCGATCACCTATATGTGATTCATCATGATAGTTTGGTCCACAAGATACATATTGAAATTTTTAGGTAATCTAAATTATTGATTGTGAAAGAACTCTTTTCCCTTGGATTTGATGCTAGATTCCTTGAATTCTGAACACTTTTAGACTGTTATAAAGACTATTGACTATCACTTTTTTAAGACGTAAAGTTTTGAGAAAAGTTCGTTTGGGCAATTACTCAATAACTAGGCCTGTACCTTCTGGACCGAACCGTCGTGCTGCGCCACATAATTATTATGTGTTCAGTGGTTGAGTTAAGTCAATGCGAAATGAGGTCGAATGACAACACGGCCAGTGTGACATTGGTCTTAAGTCTTATGCTGTGGCTGGATTATAATTTGGCTTAATAGCATTTTACTTAGTATTTTTAATACATGTACTTTCATAGAAGAAAAACTTCCACAAACTCAGATCAAAGTCCCAGCTGTTTTCAAACTACATCTATAAAGGACTTACAAATCCAACTGGAATCAAATAACAGGAACAAAAGAACCTGAACAAATGAAGCAACAAGAGACAGAGTATGCATGTCAGGTTGTTTTATTACAATAATTACATCAACAATGTTTGAAATCCTCACATTATTAAGGGCTGATTTAAGAGAATCATAGTTTTAACCCTTGTCCTGCGGGAGGCCACTATATCGGCCTCCTCACGCAACATGCAAGACACGCGAGGCCAAATATTGTGGCCTACATACTGCAAACCGGGTCCTGCGGGAGGCCTATATATTGTATGGCAGTGGTGCTCCTTGTGTTTTGTTTATTCGGTTGCCGAGATTGTTTTTTTACGTTTTTTTTCCCCACACTATTTTCGCGTATTTATCTATCGTGTCACCCCTACTATATCTAACAAAATGGTATCGTCCGATTACGTTTATTACGCTGCAACTATTCGTCATATTCATGTAATACATGTAGTACTGACGGTCTGAAGTTTGAAGTGGGGAAAATCTTGGGGAAACTTTTACTTTGATGCTGGTTGTCGTCTACATAAGAAATGAGAAGAAAGGGGCCATGTGCATATTTGAAAAACTGTTCTATGTCTGTAACTATGAATTCTGATGTAATACAAGGGCATGCTGCATAAGGGCGTCTGTATGTAGGTTTTTTGTCAGGGAAAACTGGGAGAAAATGACCAACTTTGTTGTTGGTCTTTGTCTTTATATGAGGTGGTAATTAGAGAGATATTGTGTTGCTTTGAATAAACCGCTTTTCAGTACATGTATATACTCTACCATTTGGAAATCTAATCTCTTGCTAAAACTAACATCATAGTAGTACATGTATGTGGAAGCTTTACATGGTACTTTAGTAGAGGAGGGAGAAGGCAATGCCACGGTACATGTGGTTAGTAAATTAAGCGCCTGGCTTAATAAATAATTTACTCACCTAAATGGCCTGACTTAGGGACAGAAAAAGCACAGAGGCCTTGGGGGAATCTGGCTTTCTATATTGATTAAATTCAATCCACTCCTAAAAAGATCATATACGGGACCTTTTACTGCTGCACAGCTTATTAACACTTTCCATTGGCTTCCCATTGTCAGTACGCATACAGATACTGTACATAGTTAAAAGATATTCTGTCCTCATTTTAGGCCAACATCAATCATCATAAGTTCTTTGAAGTATGTGAGCGGATCTGGCAAATCAGCTTATGGTGAAAGACCAAATTCCTGAGAACACCCCATCCAAGGGGGAACAGTTTTCTATGAAAATTGAGATTTGCTTATAATATGAAGGATTAGCCATTTTCCTGCATATTCAGATAAATAACGTATTTTGCTTGAAATCCTCTTACTCTTAAAAACATTTTATTTTCACTTTTTAAAAAGGTATAAAAATTTCACCTTAAGCCTGATTTCGTCAGATCCACTCACATACTGTATTGAAACAAGGTGACTGACTCTAGCAACATTTCTGGGCCAACAGCCTAAGGCTGTGGTCCCTGAGAAACAAAGATCTAATCCTGTCAGAATTTTAAACACATGCTGTGGAAATAAACAAGATCGGAAAACATGCTGCCCAAACATGAAAATCAAAATTGCCCCAAGAAAGTGCCGGTCTAGCCTGAGCTCTTGGAATTTCACCAACTCAGGACAAGTTTGGGGCAAAGATTAGATTCTAATGCAATCATACTTGTATTAGATCAAAACAGGCAAATACAGTTTTATAGCCAAGAGAAACACGCTGTGCACCGGCCTGTCGCAGGGAAAAAATTTGCCTGATATAAAATCTTTTTTGCACACACTGACTTCTAACAATCAGAGGAAATATCGCACTTCACTCCACACAACTAAATCAGTTGAGTTAGAACACAGCAGTGATCATAACTAAGCCCCCATATCTGCGAAGTCTACCCTTCCCCCCTTCATGTATTACATAGAGGACTTCCATATTTTGAGAAAAAAATCGCAGGTTTGCATTATGCTTATATGCTTGGGCAGGAGAAACTGAGATAGTCTTGACTGAGATTCTGCACTTCCATGCAGCTGTAAGACACCAAATGTTCAGAGCAGATGCCAAGATCTTCAACATCCATGTAAAAGCTGGAAGTGTTTTTATTTCTTTGTGAAGTTTTTGTCCAAAGCCACCTTTGTCCTCTGTATGTTGTATTTGTTTCTCTTCAAACGATCTTCAACTGAGCTGGCAGATGCATGGTCTACCATCATTGAACTGAAAAATCGCAACAGAAAAGAAAATTCTATAAATTTTAATATGCTCCCTTCCAAAGTAATCGCACTTAAAGCGTGTTCAATTCTGAAGTCCCAGCAAAAAATGTGTAACGACATGCAGTAAAGATGATATTAATGTTGTTCTCTGTGTAAATAATACACCAATAGAATGTTTCACGATGAGAAACGTGAAAAAATAAACCTTATTAAATAGGTTACTTCCTCTGGCATTTGCATGGATCGATACCATGAAAACAAGCTTACATGCCCTCCCTAAAAAGGAACAGAAAAGGTGCTTATCGTAATACAGTTGACGTTGCTTAGCATGATGTCCAGGGGACATAATAAATAACCGCGCAGTCCGTCAAGTCATGCTAAGCATAGGTAAACTATAATGTTTTTTTAAAGAGTAGGGCTACGTGTAATAGGCTGTGTGAGGGATTACTATTTAAAAATGTATATATAAATTCGTTTAAAGTAGTGGTAAATGAAACATTTTAAAAGACAATGCTCTGTTTTAATTATAACCAATGCAGGCAAAAATACATTACTAGATCCATCTAAGTTAGTGCTGAAAATGAGGGTAAAAATGCTACTCTCGTGTCTAATGTGACCCCTGACTTTGTAAGACCTGGGTAGGTATATGTAAAACATTTTCGACAGAGCTGGAGAAAACCTAAAGATAATTGTCGCATTAATTCTTAAGCAGTCTGATCAGCCCAATCTGGGATTTCAATGTCATAATCAGAGAGTTGCGTTAATAGACGCCTGACACCTACTACTGATAAATCTCCCTCCCTTCTCCACCCTCCCACTGGTCACATTCGTATCATGTAGCGCTGATCCTAAACTAACACAATAAATATCGCCCGTCTACGGTGACCGAGTGAGTACGAATTGGACACCTTTGTGCACTTGCTGGCTCCGACTGTCTTTACTCTGTGTCCCGTGAAAACGATCGAATCCCCATTGCGTAGATTAAACAAAAAAATTTATGGCCACACCTATTAGCTTCACGCAGGTAACGCATTTCCTCTTAGTTTCTCCCTATCATAACCTCCGCCCTCAATGCCCGACCCAATTATAATCAATGGCCATACGCATTTTATGACATCTGATGCATCATTTACTATTATACTGCATTATTGGCCCACGTGATGAATAACATATGGTAATGAGCTCGCCTAGTGTTAGGAATCGGTGATGCCGGCAGAATAAAATTTGTAGTCCTACACTCATGACTCATGAACAAAGCAACCACATCCACCATGTGCATGCAACATGGGCATATGCTGGGTAGGTGACATAACAAGTGTAAGCAAGGCAAGGCAGACACAGAACAATGGCAGGTACGGTATAAGCTGTAGCGAAACAGTGATTACGAATGATGACGGCGTGCATTTGACCATGACACGGATTACGAAAATCATGCTAAGTTTCCCCCTATTGGTCTTCAAAATGAGATCGCATAAAGAGTAAAGACGGATTCCAAGATGTCATGCTGAGCGTTTTTTTTCCCTGTAGAAATGAGGCATTGGGAAAGGGATAAAAGAAAAACATTGCACAAAAAGCAGATCACATAAAGCAACTTCAAGTTATGTGGAGTCAACTGTATTATCTTAATAAGCATTTTACTTTTTGAAAAGTACAGAAAATTATATACATATATTACTAATCTTGAACTTTCATAATATCATTTGTGGACCTCAGACAATTATGTGTTGGAGTGACTGGAGATTATTATTTCAGAAACTTTCTTAGTAGAAATTTGCATTACTCTACGTTTTCTGAATATACGAGAAAAATAAGAAATTCAGTACATTTGTTTTTATCCAAGTAGTCAAAGAATTCAGCTACTAATCTTGAACTTTCATAATATCATTTGTGGACCTCAGACAATTATGTGTTGGAGTGACTGGAGATTATTATTTCAGAAACTTTCTTAGTAGAAATTTGCATTACTCTACGTTTTCTGAATATACGAGAAAAATAAGAAATTCAGTACATTTGTTTTTGTCCAAACCTTAAAAATCCACCGCCCTTCTGTCTGTCTTTATCTTTCTTCTCCCTCTCCTCATCTTCCTGTCTATATCTCCGCACATTTCCTTCCCTCTGCTCTTCCCTCCAGTCTGCATTCTCCATCATCTCTGCAAGCCTTTTTTGTTTCTCTTCCTCCGTAAGTTTCCTGAAAAATGAAGGAAAATTTTTTGGCATAATGCAACTCCCACGTATAAATCACATGGGAAATACCTGCTGAAATTGCTCAAAAACAATAAGTGGAATATTCTTCTTAAAACCTTTTCTGACACTGACAGGAATCATTTCCCTAATTGTTCCATTTCCAGATTTTGTTAATAGGTGAGCTATTTAACTGACATTTCTTCACTACAGCATTTTTAACATAAATTGATTTTTATACATGAGTAATACACAAATTTTCACTACAGGATTTAGAATATTTAATAACTTGAAGGCGAAGGAAAAAGAATATAATAACTTTACAGATGAAGAAAGTAGATGGGATTTAATGTTTCTCCTCTTGTAGTTTACATACAGTACAGAATGAAAACAGTTGGTCTCCCATTAATAAAACTAAAAGTGTTTTTTTTTAAATACCTGTAAATTGCACCTTATGTAGACATTTCTGAATACAATATTCAGCATTCATAAAATAACAGTTGGGCTGTTGGGAAAACCTTGTTTTCTGCTGCACTTATAAATGTTTACATGTATCTAAAGCAAACACTGCTTTACAACCACATCATTCATGTCCACTAATCTCTTATGACAAAATTTTATTCACCACTGCTTCTTGACCGTAATTTAGGCATATGCGAAAGCCATTAGCATTAATGCAATTTTAAAAGATGAACTGTGTTCATATATATCAAATGTATTACCTATTTGCATAAATGCAGTTTGAAAAGGAGAACAGAGTCCAATATATCAAAGGATTACTAACTCTCGGATAATGGCAGCTTTCCTCCCTCATTAACTAATGTCCTAAAACAATCCAATCATGATGATATAAAACTTTTTTAAAGGTGTCAAAAGCGAGTTTAATCTGCATGTCTCATTTGCAGCTGCATAATATACCATATGACCTAACCAATCCAGGTTTACGAATCTTGACCTAAACAATCCGAGTTTAGGAATCTTGTATTTTCTGAGAGGTGACGACAACATTCTGGACATGAGGCAATGAAACAGTGGAAAGAGGCAAGGCATATCTCCTTCCTTTATTTACCTCCGTGGTGGTGTTGGTACCCTCTTCACAGGTTGTTTTCTTCTGTTTGCTGCTAATTTCATTTTGTCATGCTGTGATGCTGATGAAGACGAAGATGATGATGATGATGAACGCTTTCTGGGTTTGGCTGGACCTGGTCCTGACACCTGCAGAATTCAGTGAATCGGGAGAAATTTCAATTCAAAGTATTTGTTGCCACTGACATAAAGGAAATATCATAATTTATTTTAGAACTCATGCTGTCTCAGTTAAGAAGTTAATAAGCACTCATTGTTTATTTCCTCATGTTCAGAGGAAATTTCATTAAAAGTTCAAGTGAATTTCCCAATTTCTAGACGCCATTTTTTTGTAACTACTACAGGGTTCCACAATAGTAATCCTTAATAAGGAACATCAGATGTTTGAAACATTGCACTGTATCGTTTCTCTACTGGCATCGTTCATAAATGTGAGCGAGCCCCACTAACCTCTACGGAAGTCGCGCTGGACTAAAACGGAGAAAATCGCAATGAAACACAAATATCCGATTTTTTGATGATGTTTTTATTTTGGGTGATACTTAAAGTTCAACTACTTTTCTACATTCTCTGAAGATATTAGGTACCAAATCAGCCTCTAAATATGATAAATATTGCTTTTAATACCTTTAATTTTGCCTCTGACATCGAATATCACAGCAATAATGGGGTTCACTGAACTCCCGATAATGTCAAAGTCAAGAAACCTATTGTCACAAATGTTTACAGTGCACGTATCATTTATATTGGCACAGACACGCAAAAATTCAAAGCTGTAGGTTAATAACAAGTACCTGCTGCTAAGGAGATAGTAAGGCCACTCATCTCACCGAGAGCAAACATCGCTCCTCCATCTTTAATGGCGATTTTCTCGGAAGTTACTTTCGTTTTTGGCCAAGGGGTAGGTGTCTTTAAAAAGCCATAACTTTGCTATAAAAAGGAGCATTACAATAACTTTCACCCCAAATCAAAAATTAAAGATGAGATTTCACACTTTATGGTGATAAACAGCTAAACTCAAGATGTTGAGGCAGAGGCCACCCCATGTCAAATTTTGTTACAGTGATTGCACAGTTCAGATAATTATAAATACCAAACGGAAAGTTTCACAAGTGTTCAATGGTAAGTATTATAATGAATCAAGGGATCTCCTGGATGGTGTCCTAAAATTGACAGACCTTCAATTACATCTGACAGCCATATGAACATTCAAAATTTCCAGCTCAACAAACCTAGCAATAATGATTACTTTTTCTGCCAGGACTAAAACAAACAAATGTCTTAACAGTATCGTCGCTGAATTCTCTTCATCCATGCAGCAGTGATCTGGTCTTATTCAACATAATGTCAACTTCAAACCACTGCAATTCTCCTAAAACTGTAAAATTGCTCATTAGATTTGAAATTTAGTGACTTTTCCTAAACTTCACTTTGCTAAGAAAGTACAAAAAAATCAATGAATTCCACCAGTCAAATGCAAAGTGTTCATCAAGGTCTGACCTCTTCCTCCCCCCGATCCATCAATGATGATCGGTCGTAGAAGACCTGTTCTGTGACCACTATACATCACTGGTGAATGGGGTAAAAAAAAGGACCAGATCCCTCACTAAGGCCATATGTGAACATATCTTAAACAAGAAAAATTTAACTGAAAATGTTCACCATCACACAAGATAAATCAATTCAAGATCAAGTCAACAGCCTTGAAATGTTCACATACGACCAGCATCGCTTGGCTACAAAATGACAACCTTGGCTGGTTGGCTGTATTTGAGTGACAGGATCTTATATGACCTCACTAGAGGAGCATTTAATCTAAAATCGTTTACTTCTATATGGGTCAATATTGTCATAATATACTATCCATTGGTAAGATTCCCTTTTGCTTTCTTTTGTATTTGTATTTTGTATACTTTTTTTTATCCCGTTTGGAAAATTTGCCTTAGTGTCCTTGCAGTCCAGTTACAACTGGTGCAGACATGTCATTGCCACAGTGCAGTGCCAATCGATGAATTTTGCTTCATTCCCTACTGTTATCCCCACGCAAAAAGTCTTGAATCAGGACAATTTGGTTTCAAGCCTATACAGATTTTATAATGTTACTGTATGAATTTCACACATACAACTTACAATGAGACCATACTGTCGTTTCTCTACAGTTACTCCCTTGTCACCATCTGAGTCACCACTTGATGATGTTGATGAAGAAGACGACGATGATGACCTGGACTGGCGTTTTTTTGTTCCCGGCTTCTTTCCATCGTTATGATGCTTTTCTTTCATTTTTCCACTGCTATCATCACTCATTTCAGAGCCAGATGAATGCCTCCTCCTCTGCCGAGATTTGTCTCTTTTCCCTTCTTTGCCTTTTGTTTTCCTCTCTGAAGAGGAGGATCTGTTTCTTTTCCTGGCTTCTTTGTCATCCCTTGCTGCTCCTCTATGTCCTGAAACAGGATCCCTCTGTTTCATAGCATGGCTTCTGTCATTGCTGTGGTTTTCCCTTTGTCTCCTATCTTTGCTCTGCCTTATGTTATCCCTCTCATCCCTGTCATTCACTCTTTTATCCCTTCCTCGATCCCTGTCATCTTCTCGCTCTCTGCTGATACTCCTATGTCGATCTTGTCCCAAATGTTTCTCACGCCAACTTCTATCCCATTCATTCTGACTAGATTCATTGCCCCGTCCTCTTTGTCTATCATCCCTTCTCACAAATTCTTGCCTTTGATCATACTTTCTGTCAAAGTTTTCATTTCTTCTGTCTTGCGCATCTAGTGGGGATCTACTTCGCTGTCTATACCTTGTGCCTTCATGTCGCCTTCTGTCTCTTCCAGCCTTTTCCATGTCATTATTTCTACTCGCTCTATCAAAAGATTCTCTGTCTCGTTTTCTCCCTCCATTATTTTCTCTCCCTCTGTCTCTACGTCTTCCTTTGTTTTGTCTGTCTTCATCTTCATCATCACTGTCATCCCTGCTTTCCTTTTTCCTGCCTTTCTTTTTCCCATCTTTATCATGCTTTGATGTGAGAATTGATAAGTATTTTTTCATGATGTTGTCACTGTCACTATCATCATCAGAACTCCTTGATCTTTTGTGTTTCTTTTTCTTCCTTTTAGATTTCTTGCTATGTTTCATTGTCTGCTTTTGCTGTTGGTCAATCTGGGAAAGAAATGGCAAATCGTCATTAATTTCATATGTTTACATTTTGTCCTTCCGTAAGTACAGTCAAGTCCACTTTATTTCACACCTGATAATTTGAATTTCTTTTAAATGGAATTAATCTCAATGACAGTTAGTTTTTCCTTCTTCATCCCTATTTAAATTTTTTAATAATTCAAATTGGAACTGCCCACTTTCTGAAAATTCAAAGTCATCAAGCTCTCTCACCCCAAACGCAACTTGATTTCCCATTTACTGAGAACCCCAACACCCACAAAAAAAAAAAAAAAAAAAAAAAGCCGAGTTTGGCAACTCTTTACAGTAGCTAAAAACGAGGACAAGAGGACAGGAGGGTTTAAAACAATGCAGTGGACAGGGGAAAAAATGGACAAGAAAAAATCTTATACATGGTGTTTGAACATCCTAATGTAGAGATGATCACAACCACAGGCTTTTGCATGTCTGAAAAAAATCCTGTAAAAGAAAAACGCTCCAGCTCATATTTTATGACTGGTTTTCCATTTTCATATTTTTTTTTGCCTTGGAGTCAAAATACTGACATGTAATATTTCTTGATTCTCTAAATCTTTATTCTGTGATGCTGTAAAGACACTGCAAAACCATTTGATTTAACATGACATTTAAATATAAAATTTTTTTTTTTTCAAATTCCTAAAGTATTACCAGCACCATAAAAGTCTTTGACTTAAAATTGGATTTGTCTATTCTGTATCAGCATAGGAAATTCATATTTGACGGACAACTCATTTTTTCAGCAAAGAGTTCAGAATAATGTAGAAATGAATAAAATTCCTTTGTGTCTAGATTTGGATGGAGGCTAGTACAGATGGCAACCTACTAGTTTCTGCAATTCCTTCATTTTGATTGGGTTCTCCAGCAGCTTTTTCCGGGATTCCTCTTCCTTTCGCCTGTGAAAGAAGTTTTCAGCAAAGTAAAAAGGCCATTCAGCAGCATTGGTTTCAGCTTCTGTTTTCTGAATTATGCAGCAAAGCTCTTTGAATGTAAGGAAAATAGAAGAAAAAAAAAAACAACTTCCCTAAACATTCCATGCAGAAATAACCATTAAGAGAAATCACAATTGTTTACTATGATGAGTGAAAAAGAAAGAAAGAAAGAAAATGTGATCTTTTTCTAGCTGTTTTTGTTGCTTAAGGATGTAATCTTTAGTCTTGTGTTCAATAGCCAAAGCACTATTGGTAGAGTAATTGGTTATTTTCCAATACAATTTCCCCCGCAATAAATGTTTATTTAATTGTTCTTCACTCTGGCCCAAATAAATAATATATTATCAACACTTATGGACAATATCAACAGGACACCTTCCAAATTATGATGCAACACTTCCATGAAGATAATTTTTTCATGAACAGCAAAGTACAAATTATCATCAAAATTGTGTTTCACAGACTTTTTTTTTCAGTTAAATCATGCAGGGGAATTTTTTGCGACAAACCTGATAGCAAAGAGTGGATCTTCCCTCATTTTGGCTGCCATATCGAGAGCAATGTTGGCCTTGATTCTTTCTCCAAATATCTGATCTGTCTCATCTGGAAAAATACAGACAAAAGTTGAATAGTGTTGAGTGCTGCAAATCTTCAACACAATTCTCTCTCTAGAAACCAAAAGAAATGAAAGATTACTTCTATTTATTTTTAAAAGATGGCTTTTTACTATGTTCCCACCTCATGAATTTGAATACTGCTCTAAGATTATGGCAGCAAAACTAATCAAAAACTATACTTATAGTTATGTCATTTTTCTTTCCCAATTCCCCAAAAAGTGACATTTCTATCATTCTGGAGATCTTTCCATCAGCTTCTGTTAGTAACAACTAAAATTCCATTGTGTCTACAAACTGATTTTGTCTCCCATGCAGATTTCTTGAAGTCAATTCCAGTAACCCTTTATACTGTGTAGATAGTTGACCATTACAGTAAATTTTCATCTCCTCATTCGTCTGAATTAATAGAAATATAACAGAAGTTTTTCATACATTTTTTTCTTGCACTCTCTGCCAACTCTACTAGATGAGTTAAGTAATCAGATCATCCCAGGGAATTATCACTTGGTTACTGACTATTGGTTAACTGATCATTTAAAAACATATTAAATATTAATTTATAAACTTTCCAAGGTATTTTTCAGAAGGAAGATTTGAATTTCAAAAACAAACATCATCTTATGTCCCCAGAAAAACGCAATACATAAAATATACATTGTCATGATTCGGATGTTGTTAAAACTCACGCAGAGAGTGAGTTGTTGTTGTTTTACCAGGGCCATGAGAAATTGGCTGGTGGCCTTGAACGGCCCTCGCGAATTATAGTTGGTGAGTAAATAAATGTAAAGTTAAACTGTTAAGATTCACGCTTGTCGGTTTTAATGTTCGTGATTAATAAGTAATGGAGTAGGGGTGAAACAAGGTGGGGATAGTTGACATTGTTAAGTATGACTAGACAAGTTTTTGCACGTTAACTGGCTGGTAGAATAGTGCAGACGTATTACTACAATTAAAATGGTGGGAGGTTTCGGCCAATGAGATAGCTGAACTAATTGGGCCAGCGGACTAGCACTGCTGGGTAGTTAGATAGTATAAAACATCGTGTAACGTTCAGATTTATTGAATACAGACGAGCAGAAGCATCGTGTCGTGAAGTATCTCCGGTTGGCCAGTACCTGAACTGTGTGATTTGAAGACTAGAAGTCCTTGCTAACGGACTGACTGAGCTCTAGAAAGAAAGGTCTGAGTGGGCTGACCTTTGAAAGCCCACGCTGCGCTATTTTGGTGTTCGCGCCTACCAGTAGGCGTGACCAATGGTAATATATCTTATTGGTTCAAGCATAATAGAAGATCAGAGATAGAGAGAGAACCACAGCCTCATAGGAAGTCTAAGGAAACCCCAGCTGGCACTCGACGACGAGTGGCCTGTGTTATAGAATTATTTCCATAGTATGATTGAAGTAATATGGCACATTGTTGATGAATTGAATAATGATTGTGCATATATATAAATAGTTTTTTGCAACTGCGTAATTACCTACAAGCCGAAGTGTGCTTCTGTAGGCTTGGAACGTACTGGGCTCTCCTAACATTCAAGCCCATATGATTTAGGGAGAGTTTGCCTGGCGACTGGCCAGTGGCGACTCAACTGTCACTTTAAATTGATATCTAGTTTCGTATAATATACCTATTTGCTATTGATTGCAGTACATCCAATAAGGAACCATAATTACATGAATATCATAGATTAAGTTAGTAATTAGAATTTATTGCTTTGAATATACCTCTATTGTCTTTTGTTTTGTTTATTAATATTTATGTAAAACATGGCCTGACCGGCCTGACATATATAGATACTCTAGTTGTTTAATACTTTTCTTGTGTGGTTGTGTCCGAGTGTGAGTTAGCTGCCTCTCGTGCAGTCGAATGCTCCCCAAGACCCTAACTCTGCTCGTGACATACATCATATTATGTGTATAATTAATATTCCTTCACAGCAAAGTTAAAATCATGGAGTGGTATTTTATGGAACATTAATTTTAATTTGTAAATCGGTAGCTAGACTCGCCTGCTGCTTTTTCATTTGTTCCTTCAACATGCTTGTCAATGCGTTTGCCCAACAAATATTCCTCACTGTCAGGCTGCTCTCCCTTGTACATCCAACCAATGCCAGAGGATGCATCTCTGAGGGTGAAAAGGTGAACAATAGAAAGACTGCACATGTACACGATCTCCCTTGCTTCACATAAAATCTGCTGCACTCCTTATCATACAAAAATTTTGCTTAAGTACTGAACATTGAAGTAATGCATTTTTCGCAACCACAAACAGATTAATAGAAGTTCCACTTTGAAAGCTACTAACTCAGTTGCATTTAAAGGTTGAAATTATAAATTTCTTCACAAGAAATGAAAATTGTTCAACACAATGTGTGGTGTTCACTTGTTTAACATTGGTTTTCTTCCTCGGAAGATCGCCAGTGGGCCTACTCACTCGCTCAAAAATTGTTTGTTTTTCTATTTTTTTTATTTGTTGTGTTGCATTATCATTATTAGAGAGAGCACAGAGATCAAAAGTTTCTCAAGCACCATGTTTTAATGATGTCTATTTGTCTGTTACGTCAAAGATATCTAATCTTACAGCAAAGGACTGGAGACTGCATACAATTTTTTCTCTTCATGATGCTTTGAATTGTCTGAAACTGAGAAAACAAGATCCTCCGGGATAAAAAGCAAAACCTAATTAATTATTTCAAAGAACACACTTTTTTTCCTTGTAGAGAGTGGCAATTTTCTGCTTCTCATCTGTGTCTAGTTTGTCCATCATGGTGGCAGTTTTTGTGTTCTGGCTTGTGTCACCTGCAATTAATGGAGGATGATAAAAACAAAACACTTGAAAGCTGCTGCCAGTTGTGATCGTTATCAAGCCTAAAGGAATCTAAAAATTATTACTGTCATGATGTGTACCAGATCTAGATGTAAATGTGATTTTGTTGTGGTGTGGGTTCCAAGTTTAGCACTGTATTTTTACAAACCAAATGTAGCTTTCATTTGTCACTGAAAAACATGTCCCACTTATGAGTTTTCAATACATAAAACTCAAAACTTAAATGTTTTCCTCACAGATGACACAAGGAGGAAGGTGAGTTCAGCTGTGTCTGTTGTTGCTAAAAATTAAGTTTTTTAAAGCAAATTTAAAACATGATTATTCTTAACTTTCTTGGCATCTCTTGTGAAATAATTTATTAAGACTGGATTATAATCAAATAATTTTATGCTTAACCGTTGGATAACAAAATAATATTGTTGAGAACAAATCAACACATACGTCCTGATGAAATGTTAGTGAACAAAGGGCACACCTGTTTTTAAAGTCTTTGTAATTTGTTTTGCAACAACTGTTTTCGCCTTATAAAATCATTTCAGGTTTGCTCACAACTATTCATATGACATTGACAGCCATGATCTTTTTTGCATCCTTGACATCTTTGGGCAGTAGATGCAATAAACTTTAAAGCTTTTATTATTCTCACAACATGAGGGTCGGGGAGAAGTAGATCTAGATCTATTTTTACATTAGAGGTAAATCAATTCACTGAAATGTGTGACTTCAAAAGTTGAACTAATGTTTTATTGTTTCTTGTTCACAGTTCACAACAAATCACAGCTTTGCTTTTCAGTGGCCTAGCTGTGTCTACCATTTTGCTGCAGATCTACAGTCTGGCAAACCTCAGTAAATAGAATGGGTCTAATAACAATATAAAAAAACTTCTTTCAGTCTCCACCGTTTTAAATTTGGTTGTGGCTATACTCCGGTCCCGGACTGACGAATAGCCAAATTATGCCTATACTCCAGTCCCGGACTTGTGTGTACATCGATCCGCTACCCCAGCCCATTTTCGCCTGATTAGTCAATCTGACTACCGCCCATTGATACAAACTGACAAGACCCTCACGACCCCCAGGTCCAACAAAACATGTAGATCTAGAGTCTAGATCTAGGTTGATCTAGATCTAGATCTATCAACATCCATGCCGCCATTCGAATGTTTGTTTTCTTACTCTAGCCTAACTTGGCGATGAAAGGTCCGGGACCAGAGTATAGCCATCTGCCTTTGGCTATTCGTCAGGGGGACCGGAGTATCTAGACTCTAGATCTAGATATCTAGATCTATTATAAATCCGAGATAGTTTAATACATTTTGCAGTCAGAGACCCACGAACGGAAGACCAAGCAACATTCAGCTCAAGATGGCACCAATGGATCAATGTTGAAAAGCGGGTCTGTCTACAGCCTACATGGCTACAGTGGGTTGTCTGGCCGCTCTAGTACAACTAGGTTACTAGATCTAGATCTAGGCCTAGTCTAAACTAAGAGTCTAGATCTAGATCTAGATCATGTTTTTTACTTATTTTAGATGTTACAGATCTATTTAGATCGACACATGATGGCAATGAATTAGCCCCTTACATCCCCTTGAAATAAAGGGAGGTGCTACACCTATTTCTATTTCTAACAGTAACACTACTAACAGTAATTTGCTAGATCTAGAGTCTAGATCTAGACTAGATCTAGATCTAGTTTTTAGAATTTAGCATAGGCCTATTTATATCTACGGCCTGGTAATGTAAAAAGGCTCCTGATTCAGTCGTCTGGTTTATATTAAAACTGGGGCCCTCCAAAGCCCATTGCTCTGTCTACATCTTTAATTTTTACGTATTTTGAAAAAGGCGTAACGACTACTGCTTTGTGTAATTCATTCTATTCTTACCTTTCGGTCATGAGACGCTGGACTAGCCTACGTATTGAAAAAGTCAAAAAAGGACTATCTATCGAAAACAGGTAGTTTTGTTTTCTTGTAATGCCAGATTTTTTTTTCAGCATGTCAATACCAATATGACAGGTAAGTTGTTCTGGTGTCAGAATTTATTTTTTTTTAAAACTCAACAACAAAATAATTATTGGTTAGTGTAATCATTATTTCTTGCTTATTAATTTTAAATGTTTATACAAAATGACGAACACCATGCAGGAATTAAATCTGCATCTAACTGCTTCATTCACTACGACTTGGAAAACCGTTTTCTTAACTTCAACCTACGCATGTAGATGTTTAGCTTGTCTAACTAAATATTATTAGATTTATTATGCAGACCTACTTACGATAATTTTCGCTGCATGATGATGATGTTTCTCTTCTTGTCAGTTCATCGAAAATGATGTATACATATATATGACAAGCTTGGTGGACAAGAACATCGTTGTATTATTTATAACATTCGCTCACTGCATGTTCTCGTATTGCTTTTCACTTCACTCGGTGACTCATAAGGCATTGTTGTTGATAGGCCTATCGCCATCATCGACTTTCACTTTTAATTTCTTTTTTTTTAAATTCATTCTGCTACTACCAATATCACACCATCTACAGTCATGTACATATTTGTCAATACCATTTTCTTTGAAAGACCTTGGCATGCCAGATTCATATGTAGTTCACAATTTTACAGAAAGTCAAGGTGCGATTTTTTAAATACACATAATAAGCCTATTTTAGTATTTACTCAGCTAGAGCTTTTGCTACATACACGTCATTCAGGCACCCATGGAAGTGTTTGCGCCACTGACAATAATTTGCTGCACTGTGGCCTGTGGCACAGCTTCTTGCCATGAATTTGCATTACCAGTACAGTATTCTCTTTCAATTAAATGTAGGCAGTTTTACGATTTACTGCATTTCACATCATTTTCCAATGTCCCACTCATTCACCACTCAGACTCAAGAGTATAAGCAACATTTTGATCAGAAATGAAAAATTTAATTTCACAGAAATGAAGAAATCTTAGGGGGAAAAAAGGACTATCTGCTATTAATTCCACAAGCTTAGCAAAATATGTTCACTTAGGAAAGACTATATATATATAGATCAGACGAAAAATCGGTGAAGAGGGTGGAGACAGAAGAATGCAGTGCTACAAAAGAAGACTGAGGATGACCAAAGGTAATTAATTCAAAAGAACACAATGAAGAATTATTTATAGTTTTCACTCTTTATTCTTGCGCAATGGAATCAAATCTGATACAAAATGATACTATATCATGACACAAATCTCCAACATAAATAAAAACATGTTTCGACAAATGACACCAACAGCTGCATAGACAGTTCTGCAAGTCTGATTTCATAAGCCTACACTAACACAGGTATGGCAGAGCTTTAAACTTGGTGGCTTATCATAAAATTTAATTTTCAGCATTTCATTTATCATTTCCTATTAAACCAAACCCGTTGTTCTCAGCTGGGAAGTAGGTCTATATAACCTATAGAATTCAGAACACATCATATTTGAAGTTTACTTTCCACACATTATATTCTTTCCGAAGGACCGTTTCAAAACTCTAGTCCATGGCTACAGGTTAGTCACATTAATTATTGCAGTTGACTTTTTGAGCTGAAACAAAAATGGACAAAAAATATTTTTTTTCTGAAAACAGCAAATGAAAATTTGGTGAACTGAACCGTCTTGATATCCTGTGCCTCGGGTAATCCCAAAGTAGGCTATACTTTGGTAGTCCCTCCGAATTTTTCATTGTAATTGTTCTGTACTGTTCAGTAAAAGCAAATAGTTATATTTATGTTGTGGTTTAGTGTGTGTTCCTTCGCGCATGCTATCTGCTGGTGCCCAAGGGATTTAGGAATGTACTTGCAATCGTCATAATTAAAAAAATTATTGCCCATTCCTGCTCATAATCAATCTCAAGCTTTTCCGTTCTTCTAGTTTCTAAACAAACTTTTCCTGCACTTCCGTTTTCGATATTGAGAACATATTATACTTATGGGACCGATTACATTACACTTACAGGCCCATTTAGCTTGTCAAAATTTGATAAGAAAAGATCCTTCAGTAATTTTTTGCAACACACGAAAGAGAATTATTGTTATGTTTGATTGTGCAATTTTACTGTTTTTTTTTTTTTTGACAGGGAGCATATTAATGGTATCGTTTACTTAAAAGTTTGGTTTTTAAATGCTGAACCATACTCCGTAGTCAATTACGATTACTGTCGTATTCTGCTGGAAGACTGGGGCATCAGTGTACATGTAACTATTGTAACTTCACGAAATTAATGCAAAAAGTCAAGGATTGTAGTCAGTTTTTTAGGCTTGTTGGAATATCTTCTAAAAGGCTCAATTCGCGATCCGGCGTCTAATCGCACGAGACAATAAATCCTTGGATCAAAATGGTCATGTCATGATGATGCAGACAAAAATAATCGATCATCATGTCGCGAATGTTCTATTACTTTCTCCATGAGGCAGTAACGTTGTTTACGTTGAAAACGCAGTTTACACGCATCTCTCGAAAACTCTGTGAGAATCGCGAAATCATGAGTGTTCTGTATAAAAGGCGTCACCACGGTGGACTTGGCAGAAGTTTCACAGGAAGCCAAAAAAATACACGGCAAGCGAAGCTCCATTTTTCGACGATCAGATCTAGATCTAGATTCTAGTTTAAAGAGATCTACTTGGCCCGTCATCAGTTTGAGTTTTTTTGAGTGTACGCATCCATCGATCGGAAAACGACAAAATGTTTGCTGTCTGCCCTCGCAATTCCGATGACTACGACCTTCTGCGCTTGGCAGATGAGCTGACCAACCCATGGAATCTGAGGACACCTATCAGACGTGGTGATTTCACTCTGGCTGCTGGAAGGGAATCAGAGGTAAATAGATATAAATCAAGGTCATAAATTATATAGTATAGCCTATAATCTAGACTCTAGGCCTGCATCTTTTCCTGCTGTGACACTCACGGTTGAATGAAATGTTTAGGTCAAGATCTAGTTCAGTCTTTCATTACGATGAACTGGTACTTTTTCGTCATCTCAGATCGACTGATGATTGAATATAGGCCGCCCAACATTATCGACGGATACTGCCCAGGTTTATCCGTCAACATTATCGACGGATACTGCCCAGGTTTATCCGTCGACATTATCGACGGATGCTGCCCAGGTTTATACGGCAACACTATCGGCACTATTGACAAATGACAAACAACAACAACAAACAAGCAAACTGGATTTATTCCTGCCGACCTAATGTTATTGGATTTTTAAAAATTACCAAAGACACTGATTGTTGTCAACATTATCGGCGGATACTTGGGTTTATCCGGCAACACTATCAGCACTATTGACAAATGACAAACAACAACAAACAAACATGCAAACTGGCTTTATTCCTAATGTTATTGGATTTTAAAAAATTACCAAATACATTGATTACTGATAAAAAGACTTCTATAAGAAAAGAAATTTAAAAAAAAAACACCCTACCCCGCTGAGAATCGAACCACTGTACCCCCGATTGGCATGCAGATCTAGATACAAAAAAAAACAAAAACTGAATTTCTTCCGTCATTGTTCTTGGATAAAAAAAAATAAACAAAATTGATGCCTAATAAAAAGACGTGACCAAAAAAAGCAAAAAAAAAAGCTGCCGTGCTGAGAATTGAACCACTGCCATTTAATTGACGGGCAGAGATGCTAACAACTACGCTATTGAGAACCCTGACTACCTGTGAGAAAAGTCTTTACTAAATAAGTATGACCAAACAAAGAAACCCATATCAACGGATTAGACCTGAACTTTCGTGTCATCCATTAAATTATTAAAATTCCCAGTCTCTCCAATTTCAATATAGTTTTCAACACTCGCCCAATATGATTATGAACGTTGATCGCGTTGGGATGTAGGCTCGTACGGAACAAGGGAGGAAGACGGAGAAGGGTTCAAATCAGGGGAGATGACTCGCAAATTAAATACAGAAATTATGTTGACGGATAAAAAAAATCCTAGGGAAAATTTTATCCGTCGATATCGACGGATAAACACTTCGTTCAATATAATATAGATCTAGGCCTATAGAAATGGCTGTTTTTAAGTTTCATCAAATCACACGTGAATGCAGACTTTATCATGAGAGCTCCAGCTGCAAAGACAGGAGATGATGTACAGTCCTGTTGTGCACCAAGTCAGTTCTATATTTACAATTGCTGGGCAAATTTGCCATGCTGTTGTATTTTGGCACACCACCATGTGAAACAAGCTTTGGAAATGTGAAGAAGTGTGGAAAAGGGACTGCGGCATGTGATTTTTATTCAGGCAATGCAGCCACTAGTATTTTTTTTTTTTCAAATTTGAATGTGAGAGACCAGGTTACTGCATATAATCACTGTCATGCAGTCACTATCAGTTCCATTTCGCTGGCATTTTTGGCCATTGAGTTTTCAAATAAATTGTACCACTATCGTGTAGTGAAACGCTGATCTAAATGAGTAAACCATTTGTCTCAAAATCCTTTTGCATGGAACTGACGTCCCATCGTGCCGCCAAGGTTTAAGGTTTGTCAATCGGGGGTACAGTGGTTCGATTCTCACCAGGGTAGTTTTTTTTCTTTTCTTATAAGTTTTTTTTTCAGTAATCAAATCAGCGTTAGGCACCATCACCTGTTCGATATAATGATTAAGATGGGATTCCCGAAACACCTTGTGACCCTCATCGCTGCACTATACCACGAACAAAAGGCAACGATTAGATGGAACAATGAGAACTGTCCATATTTCAACATCGAGAAAGGAGTCAGACAGGGTTGCATACTTTCACCTCATCTTTTCAATATTTATACTGAGCAGATCATGAGAAACGCAGACATAGAAGATATGGGAATAAAGATCGGAGGCCGAAACATCACAAACCTTCGCTACGCTGATGACACAGCTCTTATGTCAGATAACATCACCAGCATGAAAAGAGTGTTGCACAGAGTGGATGAAGCGGGCAAGACAGCAGGCCTACACCTAAATGCTAAGAAAACCAAAGTCATGCATACTGGAACAGGGCACCATGAACACCAGGAGATACTAGTAAACAAAACAGCACTAGAAAAAGTGACTGATTTCAAATACCTAGGATCACATAAATCGCAAGATGGAAGCTGCTCAAAGGACATAAAAACAAGGATAGGAATGGCAAAACACAAAATGGTTCAACTAAACAACATTTGGAAGGATAGAGGCACACCAACGGACCTCAAAGTGAACATACTTAAGTGCTTGATCTGGCCAGTCCTACTATATGGTTGTGAAGCCTGGACACTCAAAAAGGCAGACATAACAAGATTGGAGGCAGCTGAAATGTGGCTTTACAGAAGGCTACTCAGAATAAGTTGGACAGAAAGGAGAACAAATACAAGCATCTTAGAACAGCTTGGCACCACCAGAAGAATAACACCTGAAATAAATAAAAGAAGACTTGCATACATCGGCCACGCGGCCCGAAACAAAAGCACGGCCCTTATGATATCAATCCTTCAAGGAAAGACAGAAACAAAGAGAAAACAAGGAAGACCACCCATTACATATCACGATAACATCAAGAAAGTCAGCCAGCTGGAAATAAGTGAACTAACTAGGAAAGCTAAGGACAGGATTGGGTGGAGGAGATTTTGTCGTGACATCCACTGTAGCAGCTAACATCGATGACGATGAAGCCGACAGGTGAATCAAATCAATGTGTGTGGTAATTTTTTTTTATCCAATAACATTAGGAATAAATCCAGTTTGCTTGTTTGTTTGTTGTTGTTTTTGTTTCTCATTAGTCAATAGTGCCGATAGTGTTGCCGGATAAACCCAAGTTTTGGTATCTGCTGATAATGTTGACGGATAAACCTGGGCAGTATCCGTCGATAATGTTGACGGATAAGGGCAGCCTTTTTTTTTTCCTTGAAAGCGATTGGGGTAGCATAAGGGAAGGGAATAGGTTTTGTAACCAATGACATGAATGGAAGTTATTCCATAGAATAGTAGAAAGTTGCGAATTATTGAAACGGAAAAGGAATGTTTGTCAATCAGTGTAATCGATTCTCATTCAAACATTTTAAAGTAGAAAATTATGTTATTCGAAGGAAAATCAAATGTTCTTCAATTACTACATTGGAATATTCCAGGCTATTTCGAATATCCGTCCACCTGATTCTCTCCTGAAACACTGCTAAAATACATGTAATTAAAGATAATTTATTTTCTGAATTTATAAAAAAAAACAACACATAAAATTCAATAAATACAGGGATGACATGAAAAACGAAACAAACGCCTAACATTAACAACAAACTAATCAGGCTGGATTTATTCCTAATGTTGTCGGATTACAAAAAAAAATTACCAAACAGATTGATTACCGTACTGATTAAAAATAAAGACAACAAAACTACGCGGCTGAGAATTGAACCACTGTCCCCCGATTGACAGGTGTAGATACAGAAAAAACCTACAAAACTGGATTTCTTCCGCAAGTTAAAACTGGCAAATGGAATTCTTGGCGTAAGTGAACTGAAAATACCACAGTGTGTTACTGTTAGATACAGGTTAGAAACGTACAGAAAACACCATTTGGCACCCCAAATATGCCACAGTTGTGACAAGATATCTCAGAGTTAGATCTAGGTATCATTTTGAAACAGCATCAGTGTAGAAAGTAATGCTACACAGACTTTGGACTATTTTCATGTAGATACTGTTGCTACTTTTTTTTCTGATTTTTCAAAATCGTGGAGGAAAATTTTTCCAAAATTTTATGGGGATCAGGATACCAAAATTTAGCTTACTCCAAAAGTTATGGGTCAATAAGTTTAGGAATAGTCTATTGTCACCTGCATACCATCAAAAACTACTAAGCAGTTTCACGCCAGTAGTTTTAGTTTCTGAGATATCTTGTCATGTCTGCAGTCGCTGTCCTGAAAATGGCAAAACCAAGAAATCTGGAAAAAAAAACAGAAAATCTATGCGAAAATATACATTTGCACTCACCCTAAAAATCAAAATAAAATACTTCTTGAAGTTCTAGAACATTGTATAACACACAGAAATGTGCAGAATTGAATAAAGTTTCATATTAGTGAAAAAAATGAAAATGGCTTGAACGACTTTTTCATGCTACGGGCCAGTTTATCCTAACCTTAAGCCCAGATACGATCCAGTACTCTGAAATTTTGATATGCATTTGCATGGAGATAACAAATAATGGTGCGTAAACCTTCAGCGGTAAAAACAGAAGGGCTGCAACTACATTAGTAAAAAAAATGGGCTGCCGTTTTTACACACACTGAAGTACATACTGTAAATACTTAACTTGATTGACAGAATAATCAGTTGATTTCGAATGGCTTTCAGTATGCTGGATGTGACATTGCTCAAATCTGCAGATTTTTTTTTCCATCAAAAATGGCCAGTACACAAATGGTGCAGCCATAGAGTCCAATTTACAAAGACGTTAAAAGACACACAGGGAAGATTTCTGCATCCATCCCCAGTGAACATTAAGATTTTGAGTCTTTGACTTTTTCATAAAAGTAATGGGTTCTTTAGAAAGTCTAAAGGAACACGTCATGCCTGATGTGCATTCTAAGATGTAGATGAATTATTTCTAAAAAAAATTTTTTTTACATTCTTCAGGTTCAAAATACGGACAAGGAATTCCGCATTCGTTTGGACCTGAAGCATTACAAGCCAGAGGAAGTCAAGATCACCTCAGATAATCACAAAGTTACCATCAATGCCAAGCATGAAGAGAAGCAAGACGATCATGGTTATGTCACCCGAGAAGTGACTCGAATCTATAAGCTTCCAGAGGTAGGTCTTCACAAGTGAATTATTGGGACATTTTCATGTCAACATTGCATGTACCTTGGTAAATTTCACATGCAAATGAAATTAACTTGGTGTTAACCAAAGTCTTCGCCATTTGAGGGGTAATACAGTGGACTTCACCGAGTTGATCTTTTGTGGTGGAAGCAGCACCTAGACATCATATTCTGTATTAACCCTTAAGGTGCCGATTGCGATTCTCTTTGCGACCTTCGACTAGAATCGAATTCATTATATAGTACGAACTGTCGGTGCGATTAGAAAAATGTACGAAGCTGTGGTCGTTTATTGAGTGATGCCCCTTGGTTCAAGGTGGCTTCTGTTCCTTGTGAGAATGTTTTGACGGCCGAGGAGTGAAAATCGTGTTTGTTGAACTTTTTCGTCTTTGTTTACATTCTGAGCATGGGTTCAGATGAGGATTTCGTACCCCGTCATGACAGTGACTCGGATGAAGATAGGGACCCAGATAGTGATGATTCCTGGACAAGTTATCACTCAGATCACTGGAATAGGCCTGGGGACTCCAATGATAGATTCAGTCATGATTCTAATGAACCGGGGCCGTTGGGCGATGTTTGGGGGGGGGGGGGGGCAACACAAGGTCTAGTTTAAGAAGGGGGTGTGGCCATGGCACAGATGGGGGTTAACAAGAGGGGAATATGGACAGTTCTGGCAACTGGGAATCCCTCTAACATATAGACCATTTATGTAGCCCATTCATTGTATGATCCTGAAAATTTCATGACTGCACTATGTAAACTTTTGGCATAAGGGCTTTATTTCATAAGTAGCCTTGTTCAGGCAGATTTTTCTGTAGACCCTCAGCAACTGGAACTATATTTAGTGCAATAGGCCTCAGCATCTTAAGGGTTAGGCCAAGACATTTCTTTGGATACCGTACCTCAAATATTGCATCTTGTCATCTAGCGTATGGTTTAGTGAGCAGCAAACCAAGACTAGAAACTAGTGCACTGACCATTGCATGGTCAGTTTGAATGTTTGTTTCACCGACTTCCCCCCCCCCCCCTTAAATGTAAAGCTATTAGTGGTTATGTCCCCTGTCATGAGGTCAGCGGCGGATGAGTTGAAAAATGGATGTGTTAATCTTCTTCTGTCCACTGATGACATCAACTCGAGTGTTGACTATAAGATGGCCCTACAGCAGATATGTCTTAATTAGCACATACAGTGTGGTGGAATTTGAATAGGCTATGCACATGAAAGCAGTGGATTTCTGTTCGGTCTAAATATATCTCCATTTGTATATTATTGAATACTTCATGAATAATATGTACTGATGTCAATTTCTCTAACTTGAACATGTTACTTTTGGTCAGATATTATTTTCACATTCCTTTTCAACTAAAATGGACACTACGGTTTTATTTGTCAAATTTGCAGTTACCCTTTAGGCCTAAAGGTTTATGAGAATAGGGTAGGGTAACTTGCCATTTTCTTTCATTTTCTAAAATGGACCTCATTGGCACCGTAATTCTATACTGAATTTACACTCAGCCACCAAAGGTTTACAATGGGAAGCAAACTTTCCCTTTTCACTTGGAAGTTGTGTAACATGTATCAAGAATATGAGCTGGAAAAGAATGTGTGTGGGTATTGAAGTGTGGATGGAGCTGGTTCCATTTTTTTTTTTTTGGGATTGTTTCAAAATCTTGTGCTTTTGTCTCCGGCCATCATGACAATTGTTTTTTGTTTTTCTTCACAGAATGTTGATGCCAAGTCCGTGACTTCAACTATGAATTCGCAGGGTGTTTTGTGCATCAAAGCAGCCAAGCAGGCAATTGAAGCGCCAAAAGAAGTTCCCATAGCAGTGGAATTCAAGGAATAAGACTCGTGGACACTACCATTTTTCTGTTAGTTTTCCATTCTGTTCGTTGCATCAATTCAATCATTTGGACATTTCAGATTTCATGTGCTGAATGTGGAACTCCCCAAGGATCAGGGATGTGAGATGCGTGAGAAAGTCTGTGGTATTTGTGGTGTGGGCACATACCATGATGAGACTGATAACATGTGTAAACGGGACCATAAGTTTGGTGGCACAGTCTTTGTATTTTGTATTTGTTGACAAAGTAACACTTTGACAGTGGTGTTTAATTATTCACTGTGTTATTTTACCAGTTTAGTTATAATTATGTTAATTACACGACATGAACTCAGTATTTGAACTTGATATTATTTTTTATTGTGTGAGGAAAATGCAATAAATTTTCTGAGAATAAAATTGTTCGTTTTTTTTTTTCATTTTCTTTAAGCTTTGTTTACCTATTTCCATTGTGCATTTATGTATGTGTGGTCTTTACTCTTCATCTTGCTTTATATGCTTGTTCCGTATCGCTATGTACCATCCTACACCAGATTTCTTTTGCCGTTTTGCGCTAGTGGCACATATGCATGCATGCATTCATTCAAGTACCGCTACTATTCCTAACCCTCCTCAACCCTAAATCTTATTGTATCCCTAACCCTTATTCCCCCTACTCTTTCAAACAAAAAATGGGGAGGAAAACAAAGAAAATCTGATAGACTAATCAATCATAATTAAGGCTGTCACCAAGGAGCATTTCAGGAGCTCTCTAGCTCTGGAGTCACAAAAGGCTTTAAAATGTATGTACCGTACCCAAAGTGCAAAAAGCTTGGGACATGCGCACTTGTAACATTACTAGCAACATCCTTTTCTTTTACTTTGCACTAAAGACTTGTAACTTGCCATTATTTGAAGAGCTGAAAATCCAAATATACTGTATTATTATGATGCTTAAATTGTTCCAGAAGGTGTAGCGTTCAGACTGTATCAAATACTGCCTTTTACTTCAAACTGTTCAAATACATTGTACGTGTAATGAAAATCTTATTCATTAATCGCCTATTGATTTTTTCCCCCAAGTTTATGTAGATTAGTAAAATTTGAATTTTACAAGTCGAATATTCAACGCAAAAAGACACGTGCATTTGTGCAAATTTGTCAACTGCATTGAAATTTACATTGAAATATCTCTCAATGAATGTTTTGCTAGGCCCCATCTATGCTAACGCCACTGTCTCCGTATAAATTGTGAGTGACGGTGTGCTGTATGCTGGTAAATAGTTGAGCAAACGGATGCATGTGGAGGTGAGAAGTCATAAAGTGGTAAAGAAAATTTAAGTACATGTAAAAAGAAATAATTCTGTTGCCTACAAGTATGAGGGGAATTGTGGTAGGGACAAGTGGTTGTGGAAAAACAAACCTGCTACTAAATCTACTTTTTAATGAAGGCTGGTTAGATTAGGGTTGGAAGGATTACCTCAGGGGTGGATTCCCTACATCAAACTGACGATGGCACAATGCCGAAACTATCGGATCCACAAAGGAACGATGTCGTTCCTATGAGCAAACTTGACATCAATCCTAAGCGTCAGCTTTTTGTAAGGTCGCTGGCTGGGTCGCTACGCGAATATTCGAAAAATTGTGCTGAAGACCCCAACACTACGGTAACTGTCTTGCTATTTCTTGAATAATCCCCACAAAAAACTCAGACTTCACAGTTCATAGACATTAATTCTCTCTCCACCATCGAAATAATCCTATTTCCTGTATTGCCAGTTTTGTAAATTTTACAAGAGAGCGATTTGAAAGTTTGACATGAAGTATCAAATGTCTGTTATGACCTTCAAATCCTCATCAATAATTCGGTCAATTCATTCGATAATAGAATTCGCATCAGTACTTGTCAAAGCGAATCGTGCAAAAAAAGCAAAAATTGAACACTTTTCAATTTAGTGTTTTGCACAAGCACCCCTCAATTTATTGCCCAGTTTTATCGAGTCGCGTATAATGCTTACTTTAACTTTGCAGGAGTAATGGGACAGGTGCAAAAGCTCTCTAATTGTGATGATGCCATTGTATTTGCTGTTGTACTGTTACTGATGCTGTGACAACAGATTTCCTGGAAACAGGATAATAAAGTCATAGATCTTATCTTATCTTACACAGTGGCCCTGTGGTGTAATGTTATGTATTGCTTTCACAGATCGTGCAGGTGGATTGTTGAAATGAAAATGCTTACTTATGCACCAGGGTATGCCGAAACCACTAGTTAGCCTGTTGACTCTGAGAATACACAGATGTGATATTTGACGTTGATTTTCGACCTTCAGTATGTAAAGACACGCGAAGAACGAAATTTCTGATCACACTTTTGAATTTTACTTGACGTAATTGTGTCTCTATTTCACAAAAAAAAAACAAAGTGTTTTCATAAATTATCTAAATTACCACCTGGTCCGGCTGCATTGCAGGGCCGGATAAAAACAAGCCCCCACATGTTGTATAAAAATATGTATTCAAAATATAATAAAAAATATACATTAAAAACAGTCTTATACGCCAGCAAAATATGTACTGTAATATTTTCATTTATTGTGGGAGCCCCTTTTCGTGGACCCTGGTTCAGCCGCACCATTTGCAGCATTGCACCATAAATAGTCCATGGTAAATCCAGCAATGAAAAATTTCTGTGGTGCCCCCCCCCTTCCCCCTTATTTCACATTACCTTGACAGTAATGATAGTGAATTTCGGGCACCGGCTGATATGCCAAGGGGAAAAAATAATTTCAGGAGTAACAAAAATTGATAAGACTTAAGAGTCGTTTAAGCTTTCAATCATTTATTTTATTCCTGGCACTAAAATCAATTCTAAAGCAACTTTACTTAAATAATCGGCCTCCAGAAATTTTAAAGGATTTTATTATCGGTTTTTATTATTATTTTTTGCTTGTTTAAAATTCTTTGTGGCTGAAAAAAAGCGATGATCTGCAGAAACACATGTACATGTACATTGTATATACATGTGTACATATATATATATATACATGTATATATATATACATTATTTTTTTTATTCGGCCTACTGTGTCAAGTGTCAGCTCAGCCTGGTTTCCAGTACATGTATTTGATATTAATATTTCTGCCGTTCAGAAATTGTGTAAATTATTTTTTGCTTGTATAAAATTCTTTCTGTGGCTGTCAATATGCTATAACAAGATCCGCAGAATATTTGGCAGAATTTTTTATTCGGGCTACTGTGTCAAGTTTTCTGCCTTTCAGAAATGGTACAGGTTCAGAGAATCGCAAATTAATTCGACTTGAAAATTATGATAAAAGTAGTGTTTTGTATGACCAGATTCTAAGTTCAGGCACCAGGAATAATCAGTTATGTTGCTAGTACTTTTCTCAGACGAACTACAGTACTTATAAAATGTGCTACCACCTTTCTCTGTGTGTGTTAATCTATAGTTTGGCTTCAGATCTCATTTGTGCCGGGGCAATATAATGCACTCATTTCTAGGTAGAAAAATTTCACCTAGCTGAACAAATAACCATGCCAAATCTGAATAATGTAAGTTGTGTATAAAGGGAGGAACTTTAGAGAAAGGACGAAAAATTCGGAGGGCCCGTGTGCACATTGCGCACGTTAAAGATACCTTGGCAGTTGGAAATCGTAAAGAGCAGGCTGAAAGGCTGCTGTCCGGCAAAATTTTTGAGCGCATCCTACATGAGAAACGGTAATCAAAGACAGCTGATTTATTTTGGTTTTTAAACATTATATGCAGTTTCTCAGTAAAAGATCATAGACTCAGACTAGAGAAATATATTTTTGAAACTATCATTCAGGCTGCACAGTTGAGCGGAAAAATTGCACCACAATAAACTGCCCCTGCCAGTAAATTATTTTCGTCTTTTAATGATGAGATCCGCTATACCAGTTCTGAAGTGTTCATGCATTGATTGCAAATGAATCCTGAATGGAATGCTTTGGTGTATATAGTGCTGTTTTTCATTTCATTGAACTGTTCCATTTATGAAATCTACTGGACAGTTCAGTTTTGACTCTCTTGTATACTGCTCTTATTTCCTGCAAAATTTGATTCACAGTGAAATGCCTCCTCTTAAAGACAATTACCGGGACTGTTGTTTATTTTCTTATGTGTCAGTGCCAGTGTAGTTAAGTTCCGTCCGCCGATTTTGCATGCGGTACGCAATTCGCACTGTACCCCTTCATAATTGAACGGAAAATGTACTCACCGTGTTTATACACACACAGGTTGTGGAAATGTAAAGTGAAAGAAGGATCTAGGAATGATACGTCTCGGGTACCACCTAATCCATTGTTTTCTCAAGTGTTTATGGCGATAAAACGCAATAATACTTTTGGTCCCTCCCTGGGATAAGCTAGAAGAGCCAGAGAAAATGATGTGCAACGAAGCGGAAAGACTTGGAATAATGTAAAGAGACTGGCCCATGATAGAGAGGGATGGAAAGTGTTTGTTGGTGGCCTATACCCTGATCCAGGGTGAGAAAGGCAATGATGATGATGATGGGATAAGCTAGCTCATGGGAGAGTGTAAATTGGACATTAGTTCTACAGTAACCTATGTACGCTCAAATTATACTGCATGTGTATTAAAAATTTCCAAAATGCATTGTGCACCACCCATGATGTTCTCTCTTCTCAAGCATCTCCTAACTTCTAAGTTAGAAGTCCCACTCCCCGTGTGTTCTTCTTCTATTCCCACGACAAATTTAACAATCTGTCTCGACATAAAACTGTAAATGCTGTGCAAATTTTGCGAATGTGTCTTATCAATGTCTTTTATCCTATATAGTGTAACTGTTTTGAGACTGGCTTTTTATTAATTGTCCTGTATATTATATATGTATTCCATGCCTGGACATACAAATAAAATGGACAATTCAAAATGTTGCCCTTGTTATAATCAAATGCATACATGTGCATTGGTGAGCAATGCATGTGCATATTTTAAAACTTTCAAACTGGGGAAGTCAGGCAATGATGCCATTGATGATTGAGGAATACCTTAATTTTCAAGAAAAAAATTCCCAGACATAATTTTTTAATTGCTTCTAGGTCTATTTGACCCAAGACCCACTGCCTAGGGTAATCTGCATGTCCAGCATTGACCAGATGTGTAACAAGCACAATACAGTGATTCGAGTTTTATCTTTGCGGTGTGATGGAAGGGAGTATACTGTCAGAATGAAATAAGTACAAAAAAAAAAAGATGGACTGACCAGCTTGAAAAGTTAGCCTAATAATAATAGGGTATGGTCTCAGTTGCACCTCAGATATTTCACTATATATATACTGACCGTCAAATAAACGATGCAGTATAATATAATATAGCTTTGATGACATACCTGGCACACAATTAACGAGAACAACGGGAAAAAAAAAGAAAGGGAACATTTTGCAAACTTTTTTCTTTATTTATTGCTTTTTTCTTTATGCATGAGATTTGCTTACAATTTCAAGAAATGATCTGGTAAGCCAGTGCAAACGAGTACAAAATATTATACATGTAATTACGGACTTGAAAAGCTGATTTGGGCCCCAAAAAATAATGTGAGCAGCTAAAAGTAATGAACAACTAATGAATATCATTAGACCACATACAACACATAATACTGCTCCACAATCTTAGCCATGGATCATATAATTAAGTCTTTCTACACATTCAACATAAACATTATGATTCGTCCAGGAAAATTCCACATTCAGCAATGAAATGTCATTTGTCAAATGAATCAATGAAAACTGCATTATACCGCCATGTTTCTAGCCACTCAAGTCCATTGTGGTGAACTTGCAAAAAATATTTTTGCCAAATGAATCTAACAAAACAGTGCAATGAACTTCATGAAGAGGACAGAAAAACTAGCAACACTGTTTTTGTGTCCATATAAAATTTTGTGAAATTACAAGTCTTTACTTTTTAAATTCCACTGGAATGGGAACCTCTTTTGGCGCCTCAATTGCTTGCTTGGCTGCCTTGATGCAGAGAACACCCTGCGAGTTCATAGTTGAAGTCACAGACTTGGGATCAACATCCTGTGAGATGAGAAGTACAAAACACAAACATTACTCAAGTAGACCTACACTGCTCAAGTGGATCCAACACAAAAAATACATTGGAAAAAAAATTTGAAAAAAAAACAACAAAACCAAACAAACAAAAAAGGCTACCAACATTATCAGCGAATATAATAGTACCTGGGTTTATCCGCCAACAATAATACATTAGCCCACGTTTATCCGCCAGTATTGGTGTTGATTAAATACCAAAAAAAAAATAGATTCTAGATTTATTCCCTATTATTATTGTAATAATAGTTGGATAAAAAAAAAAAAAAACTGATTGAATCCTAATGAAAAGTGAAAAAATGAAAAGAAAAAAAAAGGCTCGCCAAGAATCGAACCACCAAAAACACTTGATTGACAGGTGAAAATGCTAACCACTACGCTAATTGCGGACCTTGTATAATTGTAAAGGAATTCTTAAAAAATAAACATAACTAAGCCAATTATCGGCGGATAAACACTTCATACAAATAAAACAAAACAAAAGGAACTGAACGTGCCAACAATCGCCTTGCAATTATTAGAGAAATTTACTGCATCACCAACTTGAAAACAGAAATGATGAGACTTTCATTAAAAAAATGACTTGATGAGGTTTAGCAACATTGTCAGTCTCCATGAGATTGTGCAAGCTCTAGATCTATACTTAATTTCTTCTGGAATGCTATTGGATCATACTATATTGTTGAGAAGTTGGGCTTTAGAAGCTATCCAAAATGTGCCATTCATGAAATAACCAAGCACTATTTATCGAGAAACATGAAAAGACAATGCACATGGCACATTCATCATGAAAGTATAAATGACACGGCCAAAGTAATGATAAGTTAAAGTTGGAAAAAAACAAAACAAAACCCATATTTTGAATTTTCTGGCCTTCCGTGAAAATTTCTACTCATAGGCTATTAGTGCTATAGGAGTTAACAGGTTCCCACACAAATAATACATGTATATTATATACATGTATGTGAACAGATCATCAACCTTTTCAGTGTCACAGCTCTGGGAGTGGCAAGCTGCTATATTACCTGAAAAACACCCCCGGAATTCATAGAACAGAAATTATAAATATAATGCCCTCATTCGTATTTGCATTTCCCAATACTTTATCACAGATCCAACTTTTCACCCCCATCAACCGCTATAGCAGTCTCAGCCCACATTAAATACTAAATTATAGATATAAAGAAAATGCCACAATTGCAATAGGCCCATTGCACATATCTGCCATCTTTGAGGTAAGGACTGATGCTTCACCATGGCGACTGTGGTAATTGGTATTGATTTTGATTCACTAGCTGACTGCACTGCAAGCACTTCAGGCATCGTGAATCAATCGGTGGCAAGCTAAAAGTAGTTCACTACAGTAAACAATGACGTGTGTACTGTATGCACATGGGAGACGTTCGTCAATTCTTTCACTTCCTTCCCCTCGTTTACACGGATGGTAGGGAATCTGGCCAGTTTGGATTCATCCTTTCCACCCCTGACATAATCAACTATAGTGTAACCAGTAGCAATTTAACCGCATAAACATATCTTGAAGTTACACTCATCAGCCGATCCATCGGCCAACTTGGGTGTCAGAAGAACAAGACAAAAACACTCTATGACGTCATTCGCAATGGGCCTATGGAGGTCTGCGACACTGAAAGGGTTTTGAGAGCTTCCAAGTCTGAAGTCTGCAAAAACATGAAAATTCACATGAATAAACCTACCTCTGGAAGTTTGTAGATTCGAGTCATTTGCCGAGAGACAAAGCCATGTTTGTCTTGTTTTTCTTCATGCTTGGCACTGATGGTAACTCTGTGTTTGTCCGAGGTAATTTTGACCTCTTCTGGCTTGTAATGCTGCAAATCCAGACGGATGCGGAATTCTTGGTCTGTATTTTGAACCTGAAAACAAAAGCAAACTTTAGCAACACTGACAGAAATGTCTGTTCAAGTTCCAAGCTCAACTGTTTTCAAGTAACCATCTTCAACCAAATAAATGGCTTTCTAATGTAAACTGATCATGGTGGAATCATCTTTTATGAAAGCGACTTTAACTCATTTTTCACATGAATTTGGACTAAAAACTCGTCATAAATACTGCTTTGAACAATTGTTTATTTGTTATCACTTTACGTAATTTATTCTTTCATTTTTCAAGACAAAAATGGTAATAAGAACGTAAAAATCAAACTGCTGGACATCAGTATTTTTTTCTCCAAAATGACGTGGAAGCTGGCAAATTTTAAGCCCCCTTCCCAATTTGTTGACACAAATTCTCAGTCTACTGATAGCCTGGTCCTGATTACCATTATGGGGAGGCAAGTGGAATTTCTGCCTCGAGTTTTAATTTGTCCTCAATAAATGAATATGAACCGGTGACTGCATTTCTCAAGCACTCCATTCCTTCTTTTACATTTTAAAATTCTTTTGGATGCCGAATTTCGGAACTGAAGAACGGCAAGCCATTTCAAAATTAGAAGTCAGATGGATGGGTCTACACTTTAAAGAAACTGCACAGGAGTCTAGGCTACTATTACTATTAGTACTAACTATGCTTTTAAAAGAGGTACTCACCTCTGATTCCCTTCCTGCAGCCATAGTAAAATCACCACGTCTGATTGGAGTCCTCAGATTCCATGGGTTGCTCAGCTCATCGGCCAAGCTGAGAAGGCCGTAGCCATCAGAGTAGCGAGGGCAGACAGCAAACATTTTGTCCTTTTTTAAAATTGCACACTCACTGAAATGCAAACTGACAGGTTAAGTTGCTGGCAAAATGCGCTTCTTGTCGTAGAATGTAAATCTAGCTCTGGCTTTTCTTCGCTGGAGACACCTCTGGCTTGCTGTGAAACTTCTGGTAAGTCGACACTGATGAAGCCTTTTATACAGTGCGTTCAATGCTTCGCGACTCGCACCGAGTTTTCGAGAGAAGCGTGCAATGTACTGCTGCCGCGGAGAACGCCGCAGAACATTCTCGACATATTCGATCATTCTGACCTGTTTAATGATGGCCTGGTCACTGTGATTCTCCTGTTTGGGGTGCCCTACATTAAAACAATATGTGCAGCATTTGAACTTGATCAGAATGGAAGAAAACACCGGTAGTCCATTGTTTTTGCGACAGGTATACCACCACCCGTTTAAAGCCAACTACGACGAAGTATGGTGCCCTAGTTTCCCGTGTCGACAGTCTTCTTATCAATAGTCGACTACCCACAACCACAAATATTCCGTGAAATTTAGTCGCACAGTCTACACTATTTTTAATTCAGTTGTTTTGGCTGAACCCACAAATAAACTTTAAAACGACAACTCATATTTCCTAACATTGCATAGTGGTTGTTTTTCCATTTTACTCTCCTAGTTCAAGGAAATGTTAATCGAGTCGAATAATGATATGCAGAAGTTCGAATACGGATGCTTGTGTGTTTACAAACCTACAATGAACTTTTCGCCTAGACTTAACTGGGCGATACAAATAAACTTGCTTCGATTCCAAAGATGACCTTGACACTAACACACACACCCACACACAACCACTTACACTACTGAACGCACACAACTAGGAAGTACAGTATTATGATACTGACCAATTCTTAGCTACAGTATGCCAGATGTTGTAGGTATGAAATGAGAAAGCATATTACATGTACATGCACTTGCAATGAAAGATAATTTCATGGGAGACAAAATTGACACAAAATCTTCTCCAGCCTCTAGAATGAAATTCCAGACAGCATAATTATATCTAGTAATTAAGCTTATCTTTAAACAGTAGTCAAGTTCTGTAATATACAGATTATTTTATGGACAGGAGGATATGAAGTTAAAAATAATGATGCTCCTAACGCAGCGAAACCAGTAATTTTATACTTATAACTGTGAGTTCGGTGCTTTGGTGCTAACGAAGCAAGAACTCGCAGGTTAAGTAACCTGTTTCGATTCGTTTCTATACATTTCCTGTTGAAATCTTTTATTGTTCGATTTTTTTTCCACTTGAAAAAGGCGAAAGCCGAAAATTTTGTATATTTTCTGTCTTCTCTTTAGTTTGCTTTGTATCGTTTGGGTTTTATTTCTCACGCAGGGCTTCGCAACATACACGTTTTTATTTTTGCCCAATTTTGACTTTGCTTATAGCCCTGCTGCGACCCCACAGGTTATGATTTTTTAAAAATTATTTGACACAATTAAACTATTGAAAGAAGTAATCGGATATTACTTTTACCTTTATTCGCCCAATCTATACTTGGATCGCCCAGTTTGTAAAGATGGCAAATAGTATCAACAAAGGGGATTTCTACGAAAAACTTGTGATTATGATTTTTCACTGTGATGCTGTTGTTGTGTGATAAAAGTGTACGCTTTTGCCATTTTCACTATCATAGTGCCAGCATTCCTGTGGATACAGGCCTAATCTTTGTAGTTAATTATAAGCTACTACCGTTAATCGTGGAATGTTCTACTATGTTCGAGACCAGGCATAACAGGTTGTTTACAAACAACGGAAGAGAAGAGACGTGATGATGGATCTGGAAAACTCGCCGTCGAGCCAGAAGGGCAGCCATATGGGGTATATAATGCTGAACATGCTTAGTCTCGGACAGAATCTGAAACAAGCACTACGAACCCAAAGTAAACGAAGAAGCGAGAAAGAGCAACTCTTCACGGCTCTACCATTTGATTTACTTGACAGGCGAGATCTTGATTCAGTCTTCACAGCCAAACAATGTTTGCCATTACACCCCGCTATTCCGATGACTTTGGTCTCTTCAGACTGGCCGATGAATTGGTCAATCCCTGGAGCTTAAGGGTTCCAATGAGTGATTTATCTCTGGCCCCTGGAAGAGAATCAGAGGTAAGTAACTAGTCTAGATATAATATAAAGGAATGGATGCCCTTATCCGTCAACATTATCGACGGATACTGCCCAGGTTTATCCGTCAGCATTATCGGCGGATACTTGGGTTTATCCGGCATCACTCTCGGCACTATTGACTAATGACAAACAACAACAAACAAACAAGCAAACTGGATTTATTTCTAATGTTATTGGATTTTAAAAAACTACCAAATAGATTGATTACTGATAAAAAGACTTTTATCTATATATAAGAAAGAAAAAAAAACCTACCCTGCTGAATCGAACCACTGTACCCCCGATTGACAGGTAGATACAAAAAAAACAAAAAACAACTGGATTTCTTCCGTTATTGTTCTTGGATTATAAAAAAAAAAAGATTGATGCCTAATAAAAAGACTTGTGAACAAAAAAAAATCTGCCTTTCTGAGAATCGAACCACTGCCACTTGACTGACGGGCTACTGAGAACCCTGAGTAATTGTGAGAAAAGTCTTACTAATAAGCATGACCGAACCAAGAAACCCATATCAACGGATTAGACCTGAACCTTCCTGTATCCATTAAATCAAAAAAATTCTAAGTCTCTCCAATTTCAATATATTATAGTTTTCAACACTCGCCCAATATGAACGTTGATCGCGTCGGGGTGTACGCTCGCACAGAACAAGGGAAGAAGACGGAGAAAGGGTTCAAATCAGGGGAGATGACTCGCTAATACAGAATTTATGTTGACGGATAAAAAAATCTTAGAAAAAATTTATCCGTCATTATCGTCGGATAAACACTTCGTAAAGGAATTTTTGCTCAATTGTATTATTATTATTTTAATTTTTTAACTGATTTGTTCTCGTGCATCAAGGTGTAATCACAGCCTTGCACTGAGCTCTGTCCTGTGTTGTGAAATGTTAGTAGTCATATTACCCCAGTGTAATCTTGCTGGTTATGATGTTAGAATGGTTGTGATGGTGTGACGATAATTTAAATTTACTGAATTGAGTTACTCTCCATTCTAGAGAGGGTTAATTATTTCCATGTCATGCTAATGCAGTAATATGTTTGAAGTTTCGCTAACTTGCACATTTTCATGACTCTTTGCAGTTTTAGTGTGAAATAATAAATTCACGACAAAATTTAGACTTTTTGTGTGTATACATGTCCATAGTAGGCGATACAGAACAGTTACAAATTTATAGCATAAACTGAACCAGTAGTACTGGTAGGCCTAGTCTAAGTGGCTGAAATAGAAAATATATATTCTGCTGTTACAGCATCAGAAGATTGATGCAAGAGGTTGATCGTGAGCTTGTATTTCTAAAGGTTAGGATCTTTTCATTCTCCAGGTTCAGAATACCGACAAAGAGTTCCGTATCCGTCTTGACCTCAGACATTACAAGCCAGAGGAGGTGAAAATTTCATCAGACAACAAGAAGGTGACAATCACAGCCAAGCATGAAGAAAAGCAAGACTGTCACGAGTGGAGTGAGTGCAATTAAGGGGATTGCTACAGAGCGGGTGTAGAGTAAGAAAGGCTCACAGTAGACAGCAAGTTAAGCGTGCTGTTGTGAGTAGTAGTGGGGGGGGGGGTGTCTGAAGGAGGCGAAAGCGCTGTATAACTATCACTGCAAGTTAGAAGGTCCTAGGGAGCGGATCTGTGAATAATAGCCCATCGGGCAGAGATAAAAGGAAGCAGTCGAGAAGACTAGTGAGAGTCTTTCCAGTTATGACTGGTATGTAGAATGTTGATTGATTATTATGATTGATGTATTATATTATATTCGTCTATTACTATGATGTGAATAAGTATATGTGAGGAATGTGGAAGTATGTGATATTGGATATAGCAATGTGCGCCATGAGCGATAGATGAAAGTGAGTTCATGGATTTGTAGCGCGAGTGAGTAGTGTGTACTCCGATGGAGGTGTGTTACCGTAAGATGTGTGGTGAGTGAAAGGTGAACTAGTGTGTGTACGCTTCATGGATTGTAAGGAGAGGTGGAGTGAATAGAAATGGTAGGGTATTATACCAATGTAATGTTATTCTTGTAGGTGTCGAGGACGGGCCGCAGAGCCACCTCGATGAGCACAGGGGATAGGCCAGCATAGGGCCGGAGGCCACACATAGGCCAGAAGTGAGACTGTCGGGGCAGGACAGTAGAGGCACATAAAGTCGTGGCAGTCAGGCCACGGACAGGGACGTAGATATGAGAGTGAATGAGATACTATGTTGTTGCCATGTTAATAGGCTAGTGAACTGATACTATGTTGTTGCCATGTTGATAGGCTAGTGAACTGATACTATGTTGTTGCCATGTTGATAGGCTAGTGAGCTGATACTATGTTGTTGCCATGTTGATGGCTATGGAAATAATAGTGTTATTGCCCTGCTGAGGTGCTAGGGGAGTGCTAAGGTGTATGACAATAGGAAGGTGATATTGAGAGACTGCGGTGCCAGTGAATCATTAATGTACTATTAAGACCCTGAGGGGAGAGGCTGAGGCCGAAGTGCCTTTAGGAGTAACTACCGGATTGTGGATCCGAGGGAGCGTGTGTGTGTGAGAATAAGGCCGTTGTACGGCAGTCATTTCAATAATATAATATATGTAATTGCGCTATTATATGTATAATTATGTTTAATAAATGTGTGAGTCTGATGGATTGTTCTGTTAAGTGTTAACTTGTTTGTTCGTGATTGTTGTCCTGTCATAACTTATTACATCTCCCAGTCTGGGATTTGTGACACTGGGGGCTCGTCCGTTGTGACACTGGGGGCTCGTCCGTTGTGACACTGGGGGCTCGTCGAGTTGTTTTTCTGTTGTGCTAGGAATTCGTGCTGTTGTCTTTGTTCGTGGGATGAATGGAAATTTCATGATGATATGATTTAGGTATGTTTATGAATAATAATATGTATTGATGCATGTATTGCTATGAATAGGTATTAATGTGTATTTAAAATTTCTGCAGAGAGTGTGTGTGCCAGCCTGTAGAGGTCAAGCAGCCAGAGCTCCGAGAAAACGGGAGAAATTTAGATCAAGGGTGAAAGTTAAGTGAAATTCTGAAATTTTGTACCCTGGATTGAGGGCTGTCTTTTCTTCTGTCTTTTTCCCTGTTTTTGCTGTTTTTGTTGTCGTTATAGGTTATACGGGCGGTGGCGCGGGTTTGCTGTGTTGAACTTAGTTTATCCTTTTAAAAAGGTGTGGTAAACTTTGGAACTTCGTTCATCACAGTGACCAGTTCTGTAGGGACCTGTATTTTTGTTTAGATTGTGCCGTTCCATCTTCCTCGTTGTTTTAGGAAGACGTCTCTCTTGTCCCTCTCTTACCTTTCTGTAGATACGTTCTTTTTTTTCAGACTCTGTTCTTGTTCGTACTTTGTTGTGTAATCGGCGTAGTTAGGTTGCATTCCTTTTTCCATTATAGTTTTTTTTTGTAGAAGCTTTGTCCTAGTCTGGTTCGTTGTCCTTGACGTACTTGTGGTCCTTCTACTGAATTTCCTTATTATTGTCTTTTCTACTCTTTTTTATTATTAATAGGGCAATACATTTTATAAATATAGAATTAGTTAGGAAGTACGTAAATTTCTGAATTGTATTTGAGACAATTGGGTATTGTTATACCTGGTGTGATCTCAGGTCTCGGGTCGTGTTGCTAGTGATCATACCGACAGGGTAGCTGTTTTCATAGTATAGATACCATAACGATAAATCTGTGAAATGGCGGAACTCCAACAACTAATGAAGTTGGGTAAGGAACTTGGCCTGGAGGGAGAGGAGCTACGCGGCTGGATTAAAGAACAGCAGGCGGATTTGCGCGACGAGCGTGCTAAGGATAGAGACCGAGAAAAGGAGGCTAAGGCTCAGGAGGAGGAAAGGGAGTTTAAGCAACAGGAAAGAGAGGCTAAGGAACGGGAGCAGGAGAGGGAGTTAAAGTTAAAGGAGATAGAGGCGCAAGTAAAGATCGCCGAGTTGGAAATCAAAAAGAACGCCCCAACAGAAACAGTTGAGCGGCAGGTACCCAATAAAGGTGGCGTTAGGATTAAGCTCCCTACGTTCGACGACCGGAAGGACGACATAGACGCCTTCCTTTACAGGTTCGAACTGAACGCACAATTGCAATGGGGGGAAAATAAGGAATTATGGGCCACGTACCTGGCATCGCTATTGCAGGGGCGAGCGTTAACCTACTTTAAAGAGCTACAGCGCGAAGACGTGCAAGACTACGATAAGCTGAAGGCTTTGCTGCTTCGCCGATTTGCGCGTACCGAGGAATATTTCCGGGAGCAGTTTAGGCGAGCACGTGCAGATACCAGGGAGGACTTTGCTGCCTTCGTCGCGAGACTAACTGAGTATTTCGCGAACTGGGTAGACTTGGCGCATGTGGGCACGGATTTCGCTAAACTGAAAGACCTAATGATCCGTGACCAGCTGTACGCGTCGTGCCACAAAGATCTGGTGGCTTTCCTGAAAGAGAACGAACCCGCGACGGTGCAGGAGGCGTCTAAGTTGGCGGAGGCATACCGTACGGCGCACCCGTCCAAACCAGTCGCCAGGGCGTACGTCCAAGATGCTGGGTACGTCGCCGTTGTCGAGGGGTCGCCGGCAGGACTTAGGGACAGGTCGCGTCAGCGTGGTGCCTATAGCGGGCAAGCCCAGGGGCAGCGTAGGGGCTATCACCAATCACCGGCATATGGATCCGGTAAGTTTGACCGAGCAGGAGGGCTAGGTCGCGGTAATGGCCGGGGCCGACTTGTGACCTTTGCCGATGACCGACGGCATAGGGACTCTAGTTCCGGTCGCGAGGGGTCACGGGGACCCAGGCCTAGAGCAGCACAGGGAGCGGAGTGTTGGACTTGCGGACGCGTGGGTCACTTTTCGCGCGAGTGTAGGGCCGCGAAGTGTTGGAACTGCGGAAGAGCAGATCACATCAGCGTGAACTGCCCGGCAGGTAGGATAGCGGCGAACGTGGACAGTAGCTCCAGTCCATGCTCCCCAAATAAATTTCATCATGCGGCTGCGTGTGTTACATCGGACAACGGAGGCGGACAGTATTCTAAGTGTCCCAGTTGTGAGAAGTTATTATCTTCCGGTGTTTTACCTTGTGGGAGAAAGATCCCCGTTATAAATTCATGTCATACAGGAGGTGGTCTTAGGGTTTATCCGGGGTTTGTTGGGGACGAACCGGTCTCGGTTTTACGAGATACAGGATCTACCGTTGTGGGAGTGCATAGGGACTGCATTCGGGATTCACAGCTTACAGGTGAGACTGTCCCGTGCATCCAATTTTCGGGGGCCATTGAGAAATTACCCATGGCAAAAATAATGATAGATACACCTTTCCTTAGCGGGGAAGTCGAAGCAGTCGTTGGTTGTTTTCCAGGCGCCCAGCTCATCATTGGGAATGTATCACGGGTGATTTCCCCTTCCGATGAGAACGTGCAAGCATGGTCGCAATCAAAAGGTATTGACTTTTGCGCCGCGGTCGAAACACGTCGACGGGTAGCGGATAAAGATAAGATTAGACCTTTGGCTACGCCAGCGGTCAACCTAGATATCACGCCAGAGCGCTTGGCGAGATTACAAAGGGAGGATCCATCATTAAACCCATGTTTTGGGGAAGCGCGAACCGAGAAAACGAGGAGATATAAGAACGGGTCATCGTTTTTTTTTGTCCAGGGGGGCATTCTGTTCCGTATGTACGTCACAGTGGCTTCCGTTCAAAAGCAGGTCGTCGTGCCACGGTCGTTAATTGCTACAGTATTGCGTCTGGCCCATGATGTTCCATTAGCGGGTCATATGGGAAGTACTAGAACCAAGCAGAGAGTTCTGAAAGATTTTTATTGGCCGTCAGTATACAGAGATGTACGTTTATATTGTAAGACGTGCAGTGCGTGCCAAAAGACGACGCATAAGGGTCGTTCATCCCAGGCTCCTCGTCAAAAGACCCCCACGGTTTCGGAGCCGGTTAAAAAGGTTTCGGTGTTTCAGTACCTTGTTGATTTAAGAGAAAGACTATCTTCAGCGCGCACTATAGCAGAAGAAGCTTCTGGTATCGCTTCGAAAAGAGCAAAAGACTATAAAGATAGAGGTTCCAAACTGAGAATTTTTAAGCCAGGAGACAAGGTTCTGTTGTTGTTACCTACGGACCATAATAAGTTATTGATGACATGGAAAGGTCCTTATGTTATTGAGCGAATTGTTTCGAAGGTAGATTACGCTATCCACATTGATGGATCAGTAAAGGTTTTCCACGTTGATATGCTGCAGAGGTTTCATCAGAGACCAGAGTATCGCTATTCTCGTACTAGTGTTGAAGGACATACCTAATGTCGTGTCATTCTTTGATGATATAGCATGCCATACGTCGACATGGTCTGATCATATTCAGACACTAACAGTAATTTTTCAACGATTACGTCATTTTGGGTTAACTGCTAAACCCGCAAAGATGGATTTGGCATGTCCAGAGATAATATTCTTAGGACATATTGTGGGTAGAGGTGTTCAGAGACCTGAAGAAACAAAAATTGACAAGTTAGTAGGGTTGCAAATCCCTAAAACAAAGAAACAAGTCAGAAGCTTAGTGGGAATTTTAAATTATTACAGAAAGTTCATTCCAAATTTTTCCTCCTTGTCATCTTCTCTTACTGACCTTACTAAGAAGGGACAACCCGATAAGGTCCAGTGGACGTCTGAATGTCAGACATCATTTGATAATTTGGTGACAGCATTATCATCGTCACCCATTCTGATATTACCCGATTTTCGATCTAATTTTATCCTCAGAACGGATGCGTCGGACTCTGGTGTCGGCGCTTGTCTTCTACAGGAGAAGAACGAATGTCTCCATCCTGTATGTTATGTCAGTAGGAAGTTATTGCAGAGAGAAAGAAAGTATTCTGTGATAGAGCGTGAGTGTCTTGCCATTGTCTGGTCCGTCCAGAAACTAGGACGTTATCTCATGGGACGAGAATTTTGTATCCAGACGGACCGCAAGCCACTGACATTTTTGTCGAAGAATCGTTCGTCCAGCCCACGCTTGTCTAGATGGGCATTGGCTTTGCAGCCGTACACCTTCGTTATTCAACCAATTCCAGGAACCAGCAATCATATCGCCGACTACCTTAGTCGAGCCTAGGCGAAGAGTTCAGGAGCTTATACATCGGAGGACAGGAACATTGACAGGATCTGTGTGAATAAGTCGACTTTAAAATATTGACATTATAAATATGATATGAAGAATGGTTGATAGGTTGACTGGTTTTCGATTCTGTATTATTAAGTTTAGTTAGCTATTCATGAGGTGACACATATATGCATATTTCAGACCATATTGATCCCCATATTTTCCCCTGATTTCGGTATTTTATATACTAGGGGAACTGCTAGGTCAGTTTTTTTTAGTGTAGGTATTGCTCACGCTCACTCGTTGACAGTCATCTTGATGCGATTTGAAATTAATTGCATTAATTTTTTTGGGGTGGGGGATGATGTCACGAGTGGAGTGAGTGCAATTAAGGGGATTGCTACAGAGCGGGTGTAGAGTAAGAAAGGCTCACAGTAGACAGCAAGTTAAGCGTGCTGTTGTGAGTAGTAGTGGGGGGGGGGGGGTGTCTGAAGGAGGCGAAAGCGATGTATAACTATCACTGCAAGTTAGAAGGTCCTAGGGAGCGGATCTGTGAATAATAGCCCATCGGGCAGAGATAAAAGGAAGCAGTCGAGAAGACTAGTGAGAGTCTTTCCAGTTATGACTGGTATGTAGAATGTTGATTGATTATTATGATTGATGTATTATATTATATTCGTCTATTACTATGATGTGAATAAGTATATGTGAGGAATGTGGAAGTCCGTGATATTGGATATAGCAATGTGCGCCATGAGCGATAGATGAAAGTGAGTTCATGGATTTGTAGCGCGAGTGAGTAGTGTGTACTCCGATGGAGGTGTGTTACCGTAAGATGTGTGGTGAGTGAAAGGTGAACTAGTGTGTGTACGCTTCATGGATTGTAAGGAGAGGTGGAGTGAATAGAAATGGTAGGGTATTATACCAATGTAATGTTATTCTTGTAGGTGTCGAGGACGGGCCGCAGAGCCACCTCGATGAGCACAGGGGATAGGCCAGCATAGGGCCGGAGGCCACACATAGGCCAGAAGTGAGACTGTCGGGGCAGGACAGTAGAGGCACATAAAGTCGTGGCAGTCAGGCCACGGACAGGGACGTAGATATGAGAGTGAATGAGATACTATGTTGTTGCCATGTTAATAGGCTAGTGAACTGATACTATGTTGTTGCCATGTTGATAGGCTAGTGAACTGATACTATGTTGTTGCCATGTTGATAGGCTAGTGAGCTGATACTATGTTGTTGCCATGTTGATGGCTATGGAAATAATAGTGTTATTGCCCTGCTGAGGTGCTAGGGGAGTGCTAAGGTGTATGACAATAGGAAGGTGATATTGAGAGACTGCGGTGCCAGTGAATCATTAATGTACTATTAAGACCCTGAGGGGAGAGGCTGAGGCCGAAGTGCCTTTAGGAGTAACTACCGGATTGTGGATCCGAGGGAGCGTGTGTGTGTGAGAATAAGGCCGTTGTACGGCAGTCATTTCAATAATATAATATATGTAATTGCGCTATTATATGTATAATTATGTTTAATAAATGTGTGAGTCTGATGGATTGTTCTGTTAAGTGTTAACTTGTTTGTTCGTGATTGTTGTCCTGTCATAACTTATTACATCTCCCAGTCTGGGATTTGTGACAAAGACAATCATGGTTTTGTGTCGCGTGAAATGACTCGGGTGTACACACTGCCAGAGGTGAGTCATGGAGTATGAATACAACAATACATGTAACATCTTTTTAGTTTTAATAGATTTAATAGATCTGTTTGTGAAACTCATTCCCCTTTGTGAGTTTAATATTAGCTGCTCGATCTACTGGTAACTGGGAATTGCATGTTTCTACCATGAATCGGATATTGGTGTGCAAAAGATTTGAGGTTTTAAATATGAAGGACAAAAGAACAATTTACACTTGCTCCTTGGACTTTGGTAAGGATCTTTACCTTAGTTTAAGTGTTTTGAGTTTACTTGCCACAAAAATTTGAGTTTATTATCAATAGACCTAGGGCTGATATCTAGCGTTCTTTTCTCCTTTTAATTTCAAGTCGTGGTGTCCATAGGTAGGTGATGCTATATTTCTTATTCAGAGGAGCTCAAACTTCGGAGCCAAATTTCTCAAAATTAGAGATGAGGGAGATACAACACAAGAGCATGTATAGGTTAAGGCATGCAGATATGCTTACATTTCATTTTTAGCCAGTTTGTGAATTAAATTAGTGAATAAAATCCAAAGGTTTGACGAGGCTAATCTTGCTTGATTGCTTTGCCGGCTAGTATTGTTCCTTAATGTGTTTTCCTGTTTCATCTTCTTCAGGATGTGGATCCCAAATCTGTGACTTCAACCATGAACACGCAAGGTGTCCTGAGCATCAAGGCTAGCAAACAGGCCATTGAAGCACCAAAAGAAACTGTCATGCCAGTTGAATTCAAGTGAAGATGTCTACAACTTGTACACATAAAGAAGAGACGACAATGGAGGTGAGGAACTGCGTGACTTCTATGGAAGCAAGCAAGAGCTTTTTATGAAAGATGACATCACATTAAATTCAAATTGTGCAATTATTGTACCCTTCTGGACTTGCATTGGATCATTGGTGCCATATTAGTGCATATTTCTTGATTGTAATGATCACCACTATCATTTTCTGAGTAAAAATAATAAAAAAAATTTCTTCTTTTTTTTTTTTTTTCTATTTCATGTTTTGAAATGTTTTGTCAGTTCTTTTTTAAAAACAGAATAATGTAGGCCTAGGCATAATTTGTGGCTAGTTCAAGTGATCCGATTGCTCAGTGGCATGTACAGGATATTTTCATCCCTATGACTATAGACATTTTTATACGATATTTTAGTAATGATGGTAATGCTACATGTCGGTAGCAATAAATTAAAATTTGGGATCAGATAAAGGCATTGAATTGGCTATTTACTGCAAAATTCTAAAGTTTAGAAAACTAGAAATTTTGCTGCAAAAATTTGCTTTCATTTCCTGCTATCTAAACTCCAATACAAATACAATTTCCATTTAAATTGTAGTATGACATTGTATGAATTTGCACGTTCAGGTCAGTTGGGGAAGTCGATTTAAATGCTATGCTTGCATCAGGAACAGAAGCTCTAGTTTCTGTCTGCCCAACATTCTGATCTTTGCAGAATCATTCATTTCATGCTTAAAGAAAAATTCATAGGAGTTACATGTATCACATGTGATGTATCAATGCATGTGTATTAAATTTGTGCTGTACATTCCACAGAGTAATTACACTGAAATAATAATTTTGAATGAAACGTGATGCTACCAGTCAAGGTTTTATGATGTAAGATATCAATTATAAACCAAATTTTGACATTTTTAACCTTTATTTTTAAGAGCTTCTCCTTGCAAGTAAATTATTTTGATGTCTAGTCAGACCTTGAAAACGTGCTGTTGTGTAGGGCACATATCTGATTTGTTATTCATGTTATCGCATTATATAATTGGTTGAATTGATTTCAATACATCAATTTTTCAGTATTAATATTGTACACAGATTGGCGAGAATAAAATGTCAAAAATTATCACCAGTGGTCATGTTGTTTTATTGCTCCATCTATACATCCTATTGTCTCTCCTTCATCCAGCAAGTCTCTTTGTATCTTTTATTCTTTCCCACTCACTTCTGCGTTGTACACATGAGTGTATGTACCGGGTATGTGTACTTTCTTTTCCAGCTGCCAATTTCTTCATTTTTATATAATATAGTTACTTTATTGAAGATGTTCTTGTACTTCTTGTGGTGGTTTAAACTCAAAAACTTCCATTTTTCGACATAATGAAGTTTAATATTACAATGCCATTTCAGCCTTATTGGATTCCTAGTACATTGTAATTGATAAAAGAGAGGCAGTGAACATGGTCAGACTAGGCTATTCTGGAAGGAAAACAATGTTTAGTTCCATTTAACACAATGTATGTCAACAGTTGTGTCATTCATTTGCTGAGTTTTTTCATGAAGAAATGGTATCATATTAACAGGGAGTTACACCATGGCATTTGAGGAAAGTAGTCGTAATTCCAAAAAAAAAAAAAGACCAAACAAACAAAAAATACCAGTTTTCTGTAAAGCTGTGGCTAGGAAACCAAGCTGATGGGGCATTTTGGGCCAGATACTTGATGAAGACGCAATCGAACAGAACTGCAGATAACATTATAGTATAGTGGTCTGACTGACTTACCCACTGCTGATAATTCACTAAGTTGCAAAGAAATGCAAGTACATGTAGTATATTAATGAAAAACGGTGTGTCATGTTTTTTCAATGGGGCTTGGGCTGGACGTTTGAAAACAAAGTATAGTCGAAATAGATATTTCTGGAAACTAATCGATATAGCAAATGACAAAATTTAAAAAAGCAAAATCTTGCATGAATAGAAAACAATATTAAAGTGGCTATAACAGAAGGTGTATGTCTAAATTGGCTAGTCTCACAAATGCCCAGGCAAAAAAACACACACGAACACCCAAACACAAATATCAATTTTTAGAACTAGTGTACTGAAATAAAACTACATGTAAAAAGGTGCAAAACTACAGCTGTATACATGTATGTAGAAAACTTTGGCCCAGCATAAATCTCGGGCTGCGGACAATAACATCATTTGTTTTGTTTTTTTTTAACTTTTTATTACTGTACTACAAGGCGGCAATATCCTGAACGTCATAAAGAATGTTGCAAGTACGAACGCCCCCTCCCCTCCCCAAGTTTTTTGCGCCAGGGGTACGTATTTTAAAGCATTTTGTGACTCCAGAGTTAAGAGCTCCTCTTGAAATACTCCTTGACAACAGCCTTAATTAATTATAATGAATTATTCTTTCAGACTTTCTTTTTGTCTTTCTCATTTTTTTGGTTTGAAAGGGTAGGGTTCAGAGTGTGGGATTCGATAAGATTCAGGATTGAGGGTAAGGAAGGGGTGAGGGACAGTACTTAAACGTATGCGCCCCAAAAACAAAAAGCTTGGGGTAAGTACGTATTTATAACAACAGCCCGTCATAAAATATCCCTTGTTGTAGACCGTCATGCTATAAGCTGTGCAGAGTTGTGCAGAGCAACAATATTTGAAACATTTTACCGCGCTACGCAGCACCAACTCCGAACGTTCTGCCCAGACACTGCGTCAGCACGTCAGTCCGAGATACATCAAGTGTCCACAGAGGTAGACAAAGAACCGTTGACGTGAAACTTATTCCATCTAGGTCTGTATACATCAGTAGCCTAATAAATGTAGATCTTGGCGTATTTTGTGAATTTGCATCGTCTGGTGGTCATTTTCGCTTTCTTATACCCTTTGAATTAACAGCATAATTTGATCTCCCGTTTTTTAATCTTGAATCTTGAATATATTTTGGCGTTGAAGCCTTTTTAAGGCTAGTTCGCCGCCCCATGATATTACACTGTAATACTAATAGTACATTACTTGTGGCATGCGTGACAAGCAGTACTGTAACTTGGTTATACTGCCGGCATGTGGGGTCAAACACATTTGGCTTATGAGAGTAGGGGCAGTGACAACACTGTCTGGCAGGGCGTTCCATCTGTTAGGAACTCTCTGAAAAAAAAAGCTTTACCTGACGTTCAAACGGCAGTGGCTTTTTTTTATTTTTTATACGGAGATTGTTTCCCCTGGTGTCGCGCATGGCTGCTGGTTCAAACCTTGGCCTATCCACGTCGTGGAGAACGTGCATATATCTGTACAAATCTATCATGTCGCCTCTGATGCGACGGTGCTCTAGGCTTGACAGGCAGAGGTGACATAGACGCTCGGGGAAAGGCTCTTCAATTATAGTCTACTAGATGAGCTACCGGGCATTGCCCAGAATAAACAATCATGTGATCCCCCCCCCCTCCCCCTCTCTCTAGTAATTGTAGTATAATAAAAGTAATAAACTACAGTCTTGCTTCAGAACTCATGCGCACCACAACATTACGCACCAAACTGAACGCTTGATACGATTGCTTTTTATGACATGCACGGTACTATTATATTACGAAACAAACATGCAAATATACAGATGTTACATAGCAATAAACATTGGTATTTTTAAAAAAATACATGCTTGAAGTAAACAATTTTTAATTATAGCCATCATCTTCCTTATCTCAACTGCCACCTTCCTGCCAAATTTAAGGCCTGAAGAGTGTATAGTTTGGTCAGTTAGTCATGCCAAAGGTAGCAAGTTACTGAAATATATAATAGATTATGCCTTGCATTACTTGGCTTTGTTTGAAGGCAAGCTTTCACTCCACAAGAAGTGGGAGGGCTGTATCGCATAGGATTACGCCTGAGATATGACAGAAGAACAGTAAACAGTTATGACCAAGAAACTTTCTTCTCTTTCACGGAATCTTGATACAATCATATTACTTTTACTAGACTTCCATTTAGAATTTAGGCCGCTGCTAGCTCTTGCACCTCCCCCCCCCCCCCTTTTTTTTTCCCTACCGCCACCAACACACACATTATATACACAATTCGAAGTGTTGATTGCTTCAATCGACTTCTCTCTTGTTTACTGTTGGCTGGCGGAGTGATTGGTAAAGGTAAAAGAGAAAAGGAATTAAGCTGGAACATTTGAAGTTTGAGATCTAGCAGGAAGGAGGTCTTGCAGGAATCACAGTACATGTACATGTACAAGGATTGGGTTGCATGAACTTGAAGGGCGAGGGTGTTCTGCAGTACAGAAAGGCCTGGGTTACAGAGAAGAGTCACCAAAAGCTGGGAAGGATTGCATTATATCACTATCTTGCACCAGTTAGTTGACAAGTGATGACTGAATCGTGAGGATATCTCACAACAATGAAAGATAGTACGTTGTCTCTGTCTTGCTGCCAGTTAGTGGACAAGTGATGGCTGAATTGCAGGGATATCTCACAGCAATGAAAACTACATTATGTCTGTCTTGCAGCCATTTAGTTGACAATGATAACTGAATCGTAAGGATGTATCACAGCAATGAAAGATTACATTATGTCTGTCTTGCAGCCATTTAGTTGACAATGATAACTGAATCGTAAGGATGTATCACAGCAATGAAAGATTACATTATGTCTGTCTTGCAGCCATTTAGTTGACAATGATAACTGAATCGTAAGGATGTATCACAGCAATGAAAGATTACATTATATATCTCTATATTGCAAGCAGTTTTCAGGCAAGTAATGGTCAAAGGTAGGGACGTCTCACAGCTGCAATGAAATATTACATACAATGTCTCCATGTTGCTGCGAGTTAGTTGACAAGGAATAAGTGAATTGCAGGGGTGTCTCACAGCAGTGAACGGTTACATTGTCTCTATCCTACGGTTAGGTATTTGACAAGTGATAACTGAATTGTAGGGTTGGCTCACAACAGTGAAAGATTACACTGTCTCTGTCTTGCAGCTAGTTAGCTGACAAGTGATGACTGAATTGTAGTGATGTCTCATGGCAATGAAAAGTTACAGTGTCTCGAACCTATGTGCTAGTTAGTTGACAAGTAGTGATAACTGAATTGTAGGCATGTCTCACAGCGAAAGATCGCGTTAAATGTCCCGTGCAACCAGTTACCTGGCAAGTAATGATTAAACCGTACAGATGTCTCACAGCAATGAGCGATTACGATAGTAATGCTTGCAAGTAATGATTAAACTGTAGGGATGTCTCTACTCATAACAGCTTGAACGATTATTACCATGTCTTTGTCTTGTAGCCACTGTTGACAAGCAAAATCTAAGTCATAGCTAGGAAGGATAACTACACTGTGCTTTTGTCTTGCAGTCAGTTAGTTGACAAGTGATCTGACTCAGCAGAACACTGGTTACCTACGGCTTACAGAATGACGACCTATGGCAGAGTCAAAGAGACTTCAGACAAACTGATCAAGAGGTTGGTGGATTTTTCTGGTAAGGAAAAGTGTATAAAGAGAGCATACCAAAATTGCTATACACACTTACCTGCTGCAAAGGTCAGAGGTCTAGAGGCAAGGTACCGGGTTCGAATGGTGCTGGAATTTTGGGATTTTTCTCATATTTTCCTGTCCCTTACCCTATGATGAATAGGACCCAGCATCTACTCTTCTCGGATAGGACAAACAACTCGGGGGACCAATGTGTACGTTGCGCACGTTAAAATACCTTGGCAGTTGGAAATCAAAAAGAGCAGACCCAACAGGCCGCTGCGCGAGCATAAATTAAATAAAATTACCCCCCCCCCCACCCCGCCCCACCCCCACTGGCCCCAACCCACTGACCGGCGCTGCACTGTGGCGACGACATGTCTGCTCCAGTAGTAACTGGGCTGCAATGACACTACGGCAAATTGCCTAAATGGGATTAATGAAGTATACAAAATACAAAGGAGTGTTATTATAAAGGTGGGATTTGTCTCTCCCCCCCCCCCCCCAGGACACGTGCCTGTAACAGTTGATGCAAATTTCAGCACGTTATGATGGGGAGAGTCAGATGAACTGATCGTCTGCCCCTTAAAAACGAAACTGTCTCGAACTGTTGTAGAAATAAATAACAGGATCCGATGAACAATTAATACTAACTTTAATAACTGTAAACACGAGCTGATATCCACAAGTTACTTACACCTATCAGGGAAGGCACTATAATATATCTGACCACGACTAGAGTTACACCTACGACCTGCATCCATGATTTGCACACACTATCCTACTCGCCTGGCCTTCCTTATATATATTCTGTCCAGGAACGTTCAGGAAGCGGCTTTACCGCCCCATAAGCACGAGACAGACCTAGATCGTTCGGGACACATACAGGCCACCCAACCGTACACAGACACGTCACAGCATTACATCACTCAAGGTCGACCTAGCGTAATCTCGGACACTGCTGTATCTTCCAGACGCTTCTAGATTTTCTACAGTGAGACAAACAAGCCACACAGCGACATCAAAGGGAAATACCGGCCTTGCTGGCGAGAGGGGGGGGGGGGAAGGAAGGTCGCCGAGTGAGACGCGTCATGCAGGGGGAAGAAAAATATCGATCGTTCAACTAGTGGGACGCTACAGTGCCCTGTCTGAAGAAAGAGCCTAAAATCTACAGCTTGATTAAAAAAAAAAAAAACATCTATGCACATTTACAAACCTCTTCTCAGGTCTATACAAAACAACTTTTAAGAAATTTATCACTGTAATAAAAATTATCCTGATCCATTTAATTCTATTATTTGTGAACTTTAAATTGACGAAGCTCTGAATACCAAACACAAATATTATGGTTCCCAAAATAGATCGTGAAAGGTGCAAAGTGGCCATTATCGTGCTGACGCGCCGTAACACCCAAACTCAAGACTGACCTTAGCCGTATCGAAATTCTCTTCAGCTTCTGTGTAATAGGGCTTACACGTACATGCATTCATAAAATGCACCATGTACGAAATACGCAAGTTTGCATTAAGTTCTGGCATGTCTAATGGTTTCACCCGCAGTTTCAACCGTGTGAAGATTTTTTTCCATCCGGGACACAGGGTACCGAGACAGTTCAATTAGCCAATATAATTATGTCTTTGTAAACCAGATCACTTTTCATGTTTCAGGATTGAAAAGGTTTCTGGTAAGCAACGTTGTCCACTTTGCTATAATTATGTCTTTGTAAGCCAGATCACTTTTCATTTTTCAGGATTGAAAAGACCTCTGCGTGATGTGCCACATTGTCCATTCCGCCACATGTCTGTGTAAGCCAACCCTTTCCATTTCTCCTGTTTCAGGTTTGAAAAGACCCCTGGTGTGCGGCATTGTCCATTAATTTTGCCACATGTCTCTGTATGCCAAACCCACCAGTCATGTTTCAGACTCGAAAAGACCCCTGTTGTGCAACATTGTCCAGTTTGCCCCATGTCTGTGTAAGCCAGACCACTATTCATGTTTCAGGATTGACAAGACCCCTGGTGTGCAACATTGCCCATTTTGCTGTATGTCTGTGTAATCCAAACCGTTCCTCTTGTTTGAAGATCCCTGTGTGTGCAACATTGTCGATTTTGCCACATGTCTATGTTTGCCAGACCACTACTCATGTTTCAGGATTGCAAAGACCCCTTGTGTAGAACTTTGTCCATTTTGTCACATGTCTGTGTAAGCAAGATCACTATTCATGTTTCAAGGTTGAAAAGACCCCTTGTGTAGAACATTGTCCATTTTGCTGCATGTCTTGTTTCAAGATTGAAAAGACCCCGTGTGTGCAACACTGTCGATTTTGCCACATGCTTGTGTTTGCCAGACTACTCATGTTTCAGACTCGAAAAGATCGCTGGTAACATTGTTCATTTTGCCCCATGTCTGTGTAAGCAAGATCACTATTCATGTTTCAGGATTGAAAAGACCCCTTGTGTGCAATATTGTCCATTTTGCTGCATGTCTGTGTAAGCCAGACACAGAACAGATTGACGACCTAATCTTCATTGCGGTTTTGTCCAGACACTTTGGAATATCCGGTTACCTCATGAACAGTTTGATTTTTGATGGTAAGTGTCCTGTCACCGACTGCAAGTTCTCAGCTCATCTGCCTGTCTCGATTTGTCTCTGTTTACCAACCAACTCTGATTTGGCTGGTCTCTCTCTCTCTGTCTCTGTCTCTCTCTCTCTCTCTGCCCCTCTCTCTGTCTCTCTCCGTGTCTCTTTCTCTCTCTCTCTCCCTGTCTCTCAGACAGGCACACACTCACGCACATTACAAAGGCAGAGGGAGACCTATACGCAGAAAGATAGAGAGAAGAAAGAGAGAGAGAGAGAGAAGTGTGTGTGGGGAGAGAGAGAGAGAGAGAGACAGAGAAAAAAAAAAGAGAGAGCGAGAGAAGTGTGGTTTTTTATTTTGGTGTGTTTGTGTGTGTGTGCGGCGGGGGTGCATAAAAATTTTCTTTGTCATTTTAATTTAGATAGTGACCCCTTCATGAAAATGACTTGACGATCATTGAGTTAAAAATCTATGGATTATACGCATTATACTTACATGCCTTCCATCCTGTCATTTCCATCTTTCTAACTCCGGTAAATTTTTTTAACACTCGGTGAAGCAAATGCAGTGCACGCAAGAAACCACGCAGATTATATATATCCATTACCCGGTCTGTTCTCTCCAAAAATAACCGGGAGCAGTCGGACACAGGCGTTTACATTAATGTGACCCAAACAGTCAAATCTGCCATTAAGTAGGATTTGGTCGTATGGAGGAATCTAAAATTTAATTTATTTAACCCCTTCGTGGCATATGCACGCACTCAGTGCCAAGATGCCTGGCCGCCGTACGACGCACCTCACAGGATTAGCTGTTTTCTCTATAACCCAGGACTTTGTGACATATACAGTACGTACTATTTTGCTGTGTCTATATGCAGATGCACTGGGAAACGGATGAAACATTCGAAATCTACAATGCCGAAAATATACCAGTAATTTATAAACTCTTCAGTCGTGAAGTTGCATGTCTGCAGTTTCTTTCTCAGTCTCTATGTGCCACTCAAGCATAAGGACATGGAACCGCCAACGTCCTAAATAAATGCAGTCGCTTTCCAACTCTGTATACGCCTATCCATTATACAAAAATTTGGATATTTCTTAAGTTTTATGAAAAATATTTTGAAAATTATAACACCACCATAGAATCTGAGAAAGCAAAAACCAGCTTGAACAAAACCGCCCCGGCAGAACTTGAAAAAAAAACAAAAAAACTTCCGTCAGGAAGGGGTTAATAATTTTACTCGTGAAAAACATTTTGAACAAACATAAAAGAGATGCCGAGGAATCGTATTGCACCAATATCTCAGTTCCGACTGGAATCATTCCTAAGGGTACAAACATAGAGGCCACCGAATTCTGTCACCGAGCCACTAGGCGCTTTAGGTGAGCAGAATTACACTATATAAACGGACCGAATCAAGGTGGGCTCTATGTGCAGTTGTTGAAATTATATAGTGCAATTCTTCTCACCTAAAGCGCCTAGTGGCTCGGTGACAGAATTCGGTGGCCTTTATGTTTGTACCCTAACGTTGAGTCACAGCCCGGCTTGTCCTCTCTGAAAGAGGCTAAGATCTACAGCTTGTTTTAAAAATGTATATATATATACACACACACCAGCTGAGGTACCCGGCGTACCGGATTGTTTTGTTGTTGTTGTTTGTTTGTTTATTTATCTTTAGACACTCCATTTCGCACTCCCTTTGCGTGTTTATGCTCTGCGCACCCCGTAAGTACTCGAAACGAAGATTGTCATAAAATGGCAAGTAGGTAATTTGCGCACTGACAGGAAACGATAACGTCATGGGTTGAAGGAAAGTATGGACCGTGCACCCTAACCCTAAAATGACCCTGAACGTCACCCAAAATCCCTGTAATATGTTGGAACTGTTGCTGCCACGCTCCTGAATTTGGTAAAGTGGGTAAGAAAAAAAAAAATCACGCTTCCTGGCCGTTGTCGTGACGACGTCTTTTCTCTAAATTCAGCGGGTGGTTGGCAGCCGCATCCGGTAGAGTCTCTTCCTGTCCTATCATTCTGTTATGTATTCTGTCTGTCGTCTTGCTTTTTTCCTAGCACAGTGTGACCGTTAGCGTATCGACGTGCTTTCTCCAAACTCTTAAACTCAGACTCTCCAAACATCCATCTCAAACTCTTTCACAGCGTGTAAGACGTTTGGGGTTCCGTACATGACAATAGAAGAATGTGCCCGCTGTTTCTGTCTGTTCCTGTCGACTGACTTGGAGATAAAGATCAACTTTGTGTTCAGAGTTTACGATATCAACAAAGACAATGTTATTAGCCACGGTGAGGTCTACACATTGTTAAAGGTACTAAGACTTTTCTACTCTTTACAACCTGTGTATTTGTGTATTTTCTGTCTTCTCTTTAGTTTGCTTTGTATTGTTTGGGTTTTATTTCTCACGCGGGGTTTTGCAACATACAACCTTTTCTTTTTGCCCAATTTTGACTTTGCTTATAGCCCTGCTGCGACCCCACAGTTTTTCTGTGGTTTTTATATTTCGTGAATCTTTACAACCTGACGTGTTATGAAAAAAAAAGAAAAAAATTATATTTATATACATCAAAAGCGAAATTTTGCAGAACATGCAAAAACATTTTGCATTGATCCTCGCTGTGTTCTTTCCTGAAATTTCATTTCGGAGTGTTTATTCGCCGATAATTGGTTTAATGATGTTAATTTTGGAAAACTTCCTTCTCAGATATACAGGGCCCGCAATAGTATAGGCCCAGTGCTTTGCACCTTCGCCCGTCAGTCGGGTGACCTTGGTCCGATTCTCAAGCGTTTTTTTTGGTTTTATTTTGTTTAAGTATTTTTTACTAGGTATCAGTCTGTTTATTATTTTTTTTTTTAAATCCAACAACAATAACAGGAATAAATCCAATTTTATTTTGTATTTAGTCACACCAATACTGGCGGATAAGCCCGGGCTGATATTGTTGGCGGATAAACCGCCGATAATGTTGGTGGATAATGGCAGCCTTTTCATTTTGCTCTGACCACAAGAAACTATTAGTCGTCCAAAATCATAACCCAGAAAGAACCATACGGTAAAGCATTTATTTCATCCCATAATATGATGCTAAAAAGAGAATTCTACCTAAATCGGCATGCTTTTCTTTTTTGCGGTAACAAGACTGAGTAATGTCAATCTATGGAGAAGTTCTTTGGCCTTCGTAGCCCTAAGATGATGTTAACACTTTTGAAACTAACTGGTCTTCGTAGAATCATTTAAATATTGATTTGAGCATTTGCTCTGTCGAGTCTTTTACCTATTTTGAGGCACGTATAAAGCTTTTGTTTGTTTTATCTCGTTTGAGCCATTTCCATTTTTACATGTACATGTTTCAACAACTGGGACAACTGGAATAACCACTAGCTTTAGAAGAAAAAATGACGCTGTAAAATGAAACTTATTTCACCCATGATACGAAACATAAATTTCATTAAGAAAGTGTACCCAAATAGACCGTGAAGGGCGCCAAGTGGCCGTTATCGTGCCGACGCCCCGTAAAACCCAAATTCAACCTCAACTTTCACCTATGAATAATACCGATGGTGGGGCACAAATGTCCGGGGGGCCGTGGGCGACCATTCGGGAGACAGTTGTCCGGATACCATCACTCGCAAGTATTGTCACCGTCTTTTGCTCTCCCCATCCCAGCAAACCCAAAAAGGGTACTGATAATAAAAATATATATGAACAGCGCCAAACAAAAATAATATCCATGAAATATAAAAAGAAGAATTAGAGCGGCTGATATATATGTAACCAGAGCAAAATAATAACAATTTAAAAAACAATCAATTGTCTCAAAAGTATGGGATTTGCAATTAATAATCATTTTTAAAAATAAACTTCTCTATTGTTGTCTCTTCTCTCTGGCGGGTAGTCAACTGTTGTGAGCGGACATGAAGATGAGGATGAACAGGAAGAGGCGGTGAAAGATCTGGTAGAGATTGTCATCACCAATGTCGACATGGATAACAACAGAGAGATTGACTTGAACGAGTTTCGGTCAGTTGTTTCCGCTTCACTCATAGTCATGTTGCAATACTGTCATTAAAAGTAGGCTTATAACGTAACTGTGAGATACTGGGGTAGTTCCATTGTAATAACCGAGAAATATTAAATTCTTTTACATCAGGTCTTTTACCATTTGTATAAAGGGTCATTCAATGGTAATTCAATAAATATATTGAGCGAATAAATAAATAAATAAATAAATAAATAAATTGCCGGCTGATTCGTCGAGTCTTCATCACCTGAAAGCAACCTTGATGTTAATAATAATATGCGAAACTCTCTCTGACAAACTTACGAATATAAAATGGGATAAATTTTCGCATACATAAAGTATGATACTGTTTGTTGTACGAGTCACTACCATAATATAAAATTTATACCAACTTATGATATCATCTAGGTCTTTGGTCAAGAAAAACGTGCTATACATCGAACTTCTTGGCCAGTGTTTGCCTTCACCTACTGCAGTCAAAAGGTGAGTACTTTATCGAAAGTCTATATGTGGAGGCAAATGGAGAATCTCTGCCCTGCAGAAGAGACAAACTCTCTCTTCAATTCAATATGGATTGAAACTGTCTTCTCATCCACACAATTCTGCCTACAATTTAGTTTTCAATCAAACATACATTCAAAATTTTGAATATTTTCAAGCTGTCACTGCTCCTTCTTGCCGTCGGATTCAGTCTTTGCTGGCAAAGGCCGAAATCCGACCGTGTGAGGCGGAAAATGACTCATTTCCTGCCATCTCACCATGGCTAACACATAAACCAAACATTAAATTAAATCTCACGGCATGTCCGAAAAACAACACCATGCAAGAAACTTATAAACAAATGTTTAGAGAGGGAATCAGTAAATACCCTGATCACAGGCCTTTTTACACAGACGGCTCCAAAGACCATGATTCGGTAGGAGCCGCCCATTCTCAAGTGCAGATGGCAAAACCGAATGCCTCAGTCTCAACCCCAAAGCCTCTGTCTTTACCACTGAAATTCATGCAGTGACTCGGCCTTAAATCCTATATCCAATTCAAAACCGGGACGCTTCATTGTCTTTTCTGATTTGCTCTCCTACTTCCAGGCTATAAAACCCCCAAATATGAAAACCCATGAAATCAATAATCTGTTACAACATTTTCATACACTGTCCAACAGGGAATATGAAATTGTTCTCTGTTGGATCCCTGGCCGCATTGGCTACAAGGGAAATGAAAGAGCAGACATTCTGGCCAAAGAAACATTGAAACGCCCTCCAGAACACTTAAAGACACCACACACTGACTTCAAACCCGCTATAGATAACAACTTCATTAAATCGAGATGGCAGGAAAGATGGGATGAACAAACATTAAATAGACTAGACTTTATCTAAGATCATATTGGACAGTGGACCCATGCATTTCAACAAAATCAGAGTGATGAAATTGTCCTTAGTAATAGTAGACCCTCTCTGGGTCATACCCATCTCACACTGTTTTTTAATTAGGGGGAGAAAATCCCCCTCCCCCCGAATATATGGCATGCAATTGCCAACTATTAATACAACATATTCGAACTGAATGTGTAGACTTCATTCATATCCGAAGAAGGCACTATGCCGGCGGATCCATGAAATTTTTTTCTTCTCGCATGGACTTGCAAAGGGGACAAGGTGGTCTAGAGGCAAGGTGCTCGCCTCTCATGCCAAGGGTCCCGGGTGCAAAACCCGGCCGGTGCAGGCATGTTGAAAGTTTGAGATTTTTCTCATATTTTCGTGTCCCTGATCCTATTGGAGGGTAGGATCGAGTACCTAGTCTTCTCGGATAAGGACGAAAAAATTCGGAGGACCCGTGTGCACGTTTGCGCACGTTAAAGATACCTTGGCAGTTGGAAATCGAAAAGAGCAGGCCGAACAGGCCGCTGCCCGGGCAAAATTAAATAAAATTCATCCCTACCATTTCCTCCCCTCCTCCCTCATCTCCCCCCCCCCAAAAAAAAAACCGCCGACCGGCGCTGCACTGTGGCGACGACGTGACTGCTCCAGTTATAACTGGGCTGCAATGACACAAAGGCAAATTTCCCAAATGGGATTAAAGGGTTATACAAATACAAATACAAAATCCTGTCCTTTCTGAGAGAAGCTAAGATCAACAACTTGATTTTAAAAGTTTTACACCCATTTACAAAATTTTTCCAGATCTCTACAAAACAACTTTTTGAGAATTTTACCAATGTGATAAAATCATATGAATGTATGTAGTTCTATGTTAAACTTAAAAGCTCTGAATACGAAACATAAATAAAGAACGTGTACCCAAATAGAACATGTCGGGCGCAAAGTGGCCTTTTTCGTGCCGAGGTGCTGTAAAACCCAAAAACTCAAACTCAAACTGAATCAATTTTAGGATAAAATTAATTTTGGCGCGCTGAGTCAAGTTTGTGTTACATCTGTTTGTGCGCTGGTGTACTAGGTCTCTCTGTGTGCTAGATGGCTTAAACAGTCACTGACGTGTCCGAGGTAGTGAGCCAGACTTGTTTCAGTCCCGCTTGACTCCATAGGCGCACATTATTTTATTATTGACGTAAACACCCATCTATGGCCCTTCAGAAAGGCGATGTCGACTAATACCTTTCTCATTCAAAGTGCTGAAAATCGAGGGCGCCTTATTGTTAGAAAAAAATACAGATAAAAATCCCATTAGCATGAGTTTCTTAACGAACGACAGAACAACAAAACAAAACAAAAAATGTGTAGCCGCCGACAAAATGAGACACATTTCGGCATTACTTGATTCGAGAAAATCGTTAAAAGGCATCGCAGGGCCAATTTTACCGACTTTGCTTTAGAAAGGGTAAATGCTTCAAAACTGACTTTGAATAGAGTAGTCATCAATTATTTCAACTAAAAGCTGAAACTTTAAAAGCGTTTTTTCTCAAAACTGTGGTTGTGTCACTTCCTGTCGTCGAGAGGCCATATCCTCTCCTTTATTTAAGTTATAGCAGATTTAATTTTTGTTTAACAAATCAAATGACTTTGAATAACCTATTTGGTGGTACCAATACCTCCATATCACCAAAATGCATGAAGGGCCTCATTCTGACAGGCGGCTACAGAAATTAACTCTGCTCGCTGTGAGTTTTCATTTTCCACACTTCCAATCATATAGGCTGGTAGCGTACTGGAGTTAAGTCTGTTCTAACTCAGTGAGCGAGGTCTCTCATTCCGCTAGCTGACTGGAGACAATTTTGACGCGCTTGAGGTAGTGAGACAATCTTGTTTCAGTTTCACCAGTTCGCTAGGCCCCGTTTAACTCCGTGGTCTACATCTGACACTAAAACCGAGACAAAATAAGACTTGGCCCAGGTCTCCAACAGCCTGAGTGTTTGAAAACTGCACATAAAAATCACATTCTCCTACTTTATTTTAAGAACAAACAACACACAACAAAACTCTGGAAAGTACGATCCGAGACACAGGATACCGAGACGAATGTTAAACTTGAAAGCTCTGAATACGAAAGATAAATGGAGAACGTGTACCCAAACAGACCGTGAAGGGCGCAGAGTGGCCGTTACCGTGCCGACGCGCCGTAAAACCAAAACAAATCAATTTGTCACACTCCTTCCCTCGACTTGCGTACGTATTATCGATGTCAACAGTGCAACAGTTTACACCACACCCTTCCATAATTGAACGAAAAAGAGTAGAACTCACCGTATTTATACGCACGCAAGTTGTTGACATTATTATTATAGTGGAAGAAGGTATGATTCGTCCCGGTATTCTGTCTCGAGTAGGAAGTTTGCACGTTGTACATTTTGATCTTCCACGCATTCATTTACTTTGTCACATTTCTGATACACGAGGTCACCCTGCAAACTCATCACAGTATATGATTTTTTAATATTTTTTTTGTGGCCAGGTTTACTGAGTTGATGTCCCACAAGACGCCGTTGCAAATCAAAAAGGCGTTTGAGAATGAGCGTTTTGAAAATCTGAATGAACACCGACCACCCATGAAGAAATCTTACTATCCCATCCTCTTAGAAAGTCCATGATTGAGGGAGGCCGTGAACCATCTACCACAGCAACCACTCAGACGGAGAAGGGGGAGACCTCAGCCATCGAGTAAAGAATCCAAACTTTGTGTATTCGACAGATTCTCTATTTTCACGGAGAAAGGACACAGTTCAATTACAACGAAAACATCAACAACAAACACCACCCAACAACATCAACATCAACATCATCATTTTATATACACATATATATATATATATATCACAGCAAATGTTTTCTTTCTATTTTTTCATATTCTTTTTGCAAAACGACCGTGTCGTATGTCGTATTTTATTGTTTCCATCATGCATCTCTTGCTATTGGCAAGGTTGTTAGGTAATAATATGAGACATCGCTATCTTTAAGCAAACATTCAAATAACTCAATGTAATGAAAATATAATGCTACGATGCACCAATTAACGAACACCTGGAACCGGAAATATATTAGCGTTTTACCATACGCATATTATCATGCAGTCAGCACAGACAGGTATTAATTCCTAATGAACAAGATCCCATCATTACTATAATAATAAAAGAATCAATTGAAATGAGAAAAAGGGCAGATTTCGACGAGAAGATCACCTGGAAGTAAACTCAGCTAGGCCGCCACGGCAATATCAAAGTTTCAAAGTCTTGTTGCAGTTTATAGGTCACATCATAGTCGTCAGTCTTGACTCCCGCCTCTCTGACTTCCACTATACCCTGGCCTCACTTGACAAGACAACATTAATTTGTCCTCCTCGTATTCGAGACCGCCTATATGATGCCATTTACTTGTGGCAAAATACTCGAGATGCAACCTGAACTGCGCATGCAGAGTGCCCTATGTTTATGAACTCACAAATCAAAGGAGATGAAACAAAGAGTTGCGCGTTTTAAGATGAATAGATACACAGCCACGTGTCTTGGGGTAAATATCGTCAGGACAAGATTATCATTGCACATAGGCAGAAGTACGAAACGTAATGAAACGGTATTTTGCAAGTGCGCTAAATTAATCTGTCGTTTTAGTGCATTGTTAATCACAAAAAAAAATAAAAGATAAGGGCATAATAGATATTGACACATGACCTCTCTGTTCATACATCTGTGAACGAGCTACTAAAGCAAATATTGCGGTATGGAATCAAAACATCCGTGAAACAACCAGTGCAAGAATGCAATTTTTCCATCAAATCAACGAAAGCGATCCTGATGTCAGAAAGTGGCCAGGCTTGAATACAGTATCAAGTTTGAACTTTCATCTTACGGATAAACTGTCCTTCCGGGAACAGGTGTTCGTTTGCTGGACGGAACTGATTCTGGCACGTAGTAGTCACTACTTCTCATTCCACCAACATACATACTTAGACAATTTTTTCATCGAACAAAACACGACACTTCGTTAAAGATGTGATGAGGTTCATATATCAGAGTTCCTATGTTTGTGCAAGGCGTACCAGGGTGAGATCTGAATGTGGTAAAAGTCTTGCATTATGACACCAATTTGATGTCAACCTGAGCGTAAAAAATGAGAATGAGAGCCAAAGGTATTATTAAATTTGCTAGTGAATCGTCTGGATGATGAGATAATGGACATCTTTGTCCAGCATTAATTAAATCCATGTTTACATCACATTCTGTGTTTTCTTAATGGATTATTTCTGTGTGTGTACGTCTTGTCTGCCGTGTTGTGCAAAAATACGGTATGTGCCAAAAGGAACAATTTACAAGAGACGCAAAAAAAATTTGGCGTTGAGCCGCGATTCATTCTTTGCGCGACTTTTATTCTGCAATGATCAACAGGAACTATTAGTAGTACAAACTTGTTCGCCAAATAAATGTAGAAGGAAAAGGCACATTTTATTCTATACAATTTTGACCTAGGCAGGAGTATAGTTTTATGGTATTTTTTCCCTGCACGGTATTTGATTACTGCAGGATTATTAATTTACAGCCGCTGTACAGCCTTGTTTGACATTATCACAAGTTTATAGGGACTTTATACATGTACAATTTTAACTGAAGTTACAACACGTCATGTGATGGAACACGTTTATAAATAATTATGTCTCACTCTCAGTTCACAGGTGTTCCATTCAGTGATTCACTTCAGATGATTTGGTATTTAAACATTTTAATGTCATCTCCGTCATCATCATCATCATCAGAGAGAGAGAGAGAGAAGGAGAAAGAGAGAGAGTCAGAAAGAGGGAGGGAGAGAGAGAGAGAGAGAGAGAGAGAGAGAGAGAGAGAGAGAAAGAAAGACAGGGAGAGGGAGAGAGAGAGAGATAGAGAGAGCGAGAGAGATATGGAGGAGAGAGTTTTCAGAGTAAATGAAAAAAAAAAAAGTAAATTCTATCTGGCCAAGTAGTTCAGATTCTAATAGGCTTGTGTGTGTGAGTGTGTGTAGGTGTGAGTTGTACTCGTCTTGCAAGCGCGTGCGTGTGTCGTCAGGAGTTCGATCGTTTGTTGATTTTTGTTGTTTTGGGGCGTCAACGTCAGTTTACGTGGGTATTTCAATATTTGCTGCGATAAATTGTCTTGCTAACGCGGTTGTCATATGTATAATTATAATGTGAAGATACGGCAGTTTTCGACCTTCGAGGGTCAAGCTTCAAGACAAAGGACACAAACGGTACCCGTAACAAAATGACATTGGGCCAAAACTGAATCCTTGTCATAATTGGCATCTTAAACCATTTCTGAACAGTCTCAAAAGCATTCAATGATTTACGCATCCAAAGTATTTTTGAAAAGTATTTTCTAATCCCTATGGAGTTACAATTTTTCAACTATCGACTGTTATGATATTCTTTTATATTTGCTTTGGTGGGTGTACAAGTGGAAGCTGGAAGAGAGTTTGATTAACTTTGTTTTGACATTTTGAAACTATCACTGCTTCAACTGCCAATTGCGAAAGCAGTTTCTCAAAACTTAAATGAATCAAAACGTACCAGAGATCTACAATGAGCCAAGAAAGACTGATTAACCTAGCAATACTGTCAGTTGAGAGAGAGTTCAATGTAGATTTGAATAAGTTTGCACAAATTAAAACCAGCCTGGGCATTTTAAATCTATTAGAGTATCCTAGGATTAAAAGCATTCATTTTAACTACTTTAAAAAAAAAATACAGTACATGTGCCTGGGGAAGGGGGGTTGGGGGTTCCATACTGGACTGGGCAAATGGACTCAGGGAGTGAAAACAGTGTTGACAGTTCAGAGGGCACAATATCTGCCTTACCCCGGGTGCTGGCAACCCACGCTACTCCACTGTACGTGAGGGAGAGAACATAGAGAACGCTTCAAGTGCAAGAAAGTTTGCGCGTTCAGTCAAGCGCATTTTAAGAAAGCGCCTGTTGCTGCCGAGGATGCACATAGATGAGAAAAGGCAAGTGCTTCACCAGACATAACACCTTCTCGTGCTTTGATATGGGAGACGACATCCATTTTGTTGCACCAGAAATTCGAAAAGTGCAAGTAACTACACACTGCATTAGACAGCAAGTCGCTTCAAAGCCTGAAAAAGAATTCACTTTCAATATTTCAAAACATCCTTGATTTTATAGGTTGCTCTCTAAGCAGCAAGTTTTATAATAGGTGCATTTTCCATGTGTGTCAAAAGGTTTTGAGTGGAATATTTCACAAAGCTGTAAAGAGCTTGTCTTGAAGTGCTCGATCTCTCGACCTTGAAGGGTTCTCTATATTTTCTCCCTGCTGAAAGTTGTAATTCTACTCTTGTGTAAATCAAGAGCACAGTTCGACCCTGTTCAGCTACACTTTCTGCGACAACCAATCCTGCGGTCAACAATGATATTAAATAATGTGTTTTGACACGCTGTGTTTCAACAAGTAAAAAAAAAACAAAAAAACTCGGGTTTCACATCATTAAATTTTTATTCGCTGTAGCAATAAGAAATCCCCTAACAGAGACCATATAAAAAAAAATACACCTCACTCTCCAGTGTGAACTTTGAAAATGCTCAGCAGTTATTGTTGTGCACTGAATTAGAATAAGTGAATCAAAAACAAACAAAAAATAGTGGCACGGGGACTCCAGCACACACTACCCTACTTAGCACAGATGTACCGTGTGACTATGTGGTTGCGAGAGCACTTTTCCCATGACATGGACGATCCTAAGTCTAATACACTAAAGTACCAGTTGCCCCTTAAGATCTAAGGAAGTAGGTTCTAATCCGTATGTTTTGTCCGGCCTACCCCCGACCAAACTCCACCCCAACTCTCAGTCCCTTAGTAGCGCCTTAAGGGAGGAAATCTCGCCAGACCCTAAGCTTTACAGACTAGTTGGGCATGACTAGCCGTGCGAGTACCTTGGTCGACCGCCGACCTCGACACTACATGGAAGCAGGAGCCAGTGACCACCCAGGTTTCCCACGAGTGGCTGTTCTGTACTATAAATAAATTTGGGTTTTTCTTATATGACAAAGAATTCATACATTGTCTGCCGTTATGGGTTTGACCTCATTATGCATAGACTCACATATTAAATCCATTTCTTAACAAACCTTACTTAAAATACATGGTTTTCACTCAAACACGTTCGATTAACACCATGAACCAAACGCACAAGCCTTCTATTGGAAATAGGGCAATAAATAATCTTTTTGTAAAAAGTGTAATTTGCACACATGGTCACCTTCCTTTGCCCTTGACGTCTTCTTGACTTTTGTTTACAAATCGGAAGCAGAAGTGGGAATCGATACCATTATATATTCACCTTAAAGTGAATGTCACAACTGACTGAATACTTTCTCTTACTTTCTCGAACATGTGAAACTTTTCACTTGCATTTACATTAGGGTTTTTCTTCCCCTGGTTTACAAATTTGAATAAAAATAAATTAGGTCTAAAAAAACATTAAAACGATTTCATAACAGTTTCATGTCTGACATTATATGAAAGTCCCTCTTTAGGATTCGAAATTCGATACCAAATAGACACACCCATTACCAAAGAGATGACCTCACCACCCTTACCATTACAAATCCCCTAACTTCTAAATTATGATAGTCATCGTCGGTGTCATGGCCAAACCGCCTATCTCATCAAAACAAAATTTTACAGCAGAAGGGGAAAACTTGTCGAACTTGCCATTCCTCACCATCTTTAACACTAAAAATCTTATACCCTCTAAATTATTATATATAACGTCGATGTCATGGTCAAACCACTTATCTCATGGAAATAAAGTTTTACAAAAGGCTTGTCAGACTTGTCAGACTTGTGCAAATGGACTTGTTGACTTTAACAGTGTCGGACTTTTGTACCGAACTTGTCGGTCTTGTTGGACTTGGGTGGCAGATTTTTCAGACTACTTGTGCGGTGGACTTGTCAGCCTTCTCGGACTTGTTTGGCAGACTTGTCAGGTTCGTGGGGCTTCTGCCGCAGACTTGTTGGATTTGTGCGGCTGATTTGTTGGATTTCTCAGGCTTGTCGAACCATTGCAGTGGACTTGTCAAACTTGTCGGGATTGCTGAAAATGTCTGATTTTTCAGATTAGTTGGAGTTAATAGACTTGTGCCCTGGGGTTGTTGGACTTGTGCGGTGCACTTTTTGGACATGCAGCAGATTTGTCTGGCTTGTCCGATAGACTAGTCATACTTATCAAACCTGTGTGGCAGATTTCTTGGAATTGTCGGACTTCTGCGGCCAACTTGTCCGACTTGTTGTGCAGACTTGTCAGAGTTGGGCATGGACAGACTTGCGCCTCTGGGTTGTCAGACTTATGCAGCAGACCTGTTGGACTTGTACTGCTGATTTGACAGACTTGACGAATGTCTGCAGTGAACTTATCAGATACGTTGGACTTGGCAGACTTGTTCAGCAAACTTTGTTCGGCGTGCGGTGAATTTCTCAGATTTGTCATAATTGTGCAGCCGGCATGTCAAAATTGTGGGGTTTGTGCAGTGGATTTGTTGGACTTGTCGAACCTGTGCAGCGGATTTCTCAGACTTGTGCGGATGACTTGTTGGCTTTGTCGTACTTGTCGGACTTGTCGAACCTATGTGGATGACTTGTCGGACTTGTCAGACTTGTGCGGTAGAATTGTTAGACTTGACCAGTGGATTTCTTGAATCTGGACGTCAGATTTTCTACCAACTGGTTGGACATGTCAAAATGTTTTGGCCAAATTGTTGGACTTGTGCATCAGACTTGTCGAAATTTTTTGGGGCAATTTGTTGGATTTGCACGTCAGTCTTCTTGGAATTTTTCGGCCAACATCTTAGACTTGTGTATCCGACTTCTCAAAATTTTTCGGCCAACTTGTTGGATATGTGTGTTGAACTGGTCAAAATTTTTTTGCCAACTTGTTGGAATCGCGCGTCAGACTTATAGGATTTTATGGCCAACTTGTCGGATTTGTGCGTCATATTTGTCAGAATATTTTTGCCAACTTCTCGTACTCGTGCGACAGACTTGTCGGATTGTTTGGCCAACTTGTCAGATTTTTTTATCTGACTCGTCGGACTTGTCTGTCACACTTGTGAGAATTTTGTTATGAAATTGTTTTACTTGTGAATGGGGCTTTTCGGAATTTTTTCGGCCAACATCTCGAATTTATGCGTCAGACTTCTCAATATTTTTCTTCCAATTGGTTGGACTTCTATGTCGGAGTGGTCAAAGTTTATTGACCAACTTGCCGTACTCTTAGTCAGAATTTTTTGTCCAACTTGTTGTATCGCCGACTTGTGTGTCAGATTTGTCAGATGTTTTGGCCAACTTGTTGCACTTGTGCATCAGACTTGTCGGAATATTTTGGGCAACATCTTGGGCTTGTGCGACAGACTTCTCAAACTTTTTCAGCCATCATATTTGACTTGTGCATCGGACAGGTCAAAATATTTTTACCAACTTCTTGGACTCATGCGTCAGACTTGTAGGATTTTATGGCCAACTTGTCAGACTTGTGCGTCATATTTGTCAGAATTTTTTGCCCAACTTCTCTTACTTGTGCAACAGACTTGTCAGATTGTTTGGCCAACTTGTCAGACCTCTGCGTCAGTCTTGTCAGATTTTTTTTGTGTGACTCGTCAGACTTGTCCGTCACATTTGTGAGAATTTTTTTGTGAAATCGTTGTTCTTGTGCATCAGTCTTTTCGGAATTTTTTCAGCCATCTCGAAGTTGTGCGTCAGACTTCTCAATATTTTTCGGCCAATTGGTTGGACTTCCGTGTTGGAGTGGCCAAAATTTATTGACCAACTTGCCAGACTCCTGCGTCAGACTTGTTAAAGTTTATGGCCAACTTGTCAGACTTGTACGTCATATTTGTCAGAATTTTTTGTCCAACTTGTCGGACTTGTTTTCCAGATTTGTCAGAATGTTTCGGCCAACATGTTGTCTTCCGCGTCACACTTGTCAGATTTTTTGGCCAACTTGTTGTACTTGTGTGTCAGGCTTGTCAGAATAATTTTCGCAACATCTTGGATTTGTGTGACAGATTTCTCAAAATTTTTCGGCCAAGTTGTTAATCTCGTGTGTCCGACTTGTAGGATTTTATGGCCAACTTATTGGAGTTTTTGGCCAACTTGTTGGATTTGTGCATCAGACTTGTCAGATTTTTTGGCCAACTTGTTGGATTTTTGTGTCAAACTTCTCAATATTTTTTTTGCCAACTTGTTTTACTTGTTCCTTGAATTTTTCAAGATTTTTTTGACCAATATGGCAGACTCGTGCGACAGACTTGTAGGATTTTTTGGCCAACTTGTCAGACGTGTGCATCAGTCTTGTAAGATTTTTTTTGTCAACTACTAGAACGTGTGCATCAGACTTGTCGTAATTTGTTGGCCAACTTTTAGGACTTCCACAACGGAGTATTTGGATTTTTTGGCCAACTTTTTGGATTTGTGCCTCAGAAATGGTGGAATTATTGGGCCACTTGTCGGACTGGTCAAAATTTTTTTGGCCAACTTGTTGGACTTGTGCATTAGACTTGTCGGAATTCTTTGGACAACTTAATATCACTTATGAGTCAGACTTGCCAGAATTTTTCGGCCAACTTCTTGAGGCTTGTGAGATTTTTTGGCCAACTTGTTGAATTTGAGCTTCAGACTTGTCGGAATTTTTTGGCCAACCTCTCAAACTTGTGCGTTGGACTTCTCAATATTTTTCAGCCAACTTGTGTGTCAGACGAGTCAAAATATTTTTACCAACTTGTCAGATTTCTGCATCAGACTTGTAGGATTTTTTGTCCAACTTGTCAGACTTGTGGTTCACATTTGTCAGAATTTATTGGCCAACTTGTTGGGCTTCTGCATCAGACTTGACAGATTTTTTGCCCAACTTGTCAGACTTGTCGGAATTTTTCGGTTAACTTATTGGACTTGTGCGTTCGACTGGTCAAAATATTTTGGCCAACTTTTCAGACTCGTGCGAAAGACTTGTCGGATTGTTTGGCCAACTTGTGAGACCAGTGCATCAGACTTGTTGGAATTTTTTGGTTAACTAAATAAGATTTGACTGGCCAAAATTTTTTGACCAACTTTTCAGACTCGTGCGTCAGACTTGTCAGATTGTTTGGCCAACGTGTCAGTCTTGTCAGCTTTTTTTGTCCAACTTGTTGCACCTGTTCGTCAGATTTGTCAGAATGTTTAGGCCAGCTTGTCGGACTTGTGCGTCAGACTTGTAAGATTTTATGGCGAACTTGTCGGACTTGAGCGACACATTTGTCAGAATTTTTTTGCCAACTTGTTGGACTTGTGGATCAGACTTGTCGAAATTTTTCGGCCAACTTATTAGACTTGTGCGTCAAACTTGTCACATTTTTAGGGCAACTTATTGGAGTTGTCGGATTTTTTTTTACCAACTAGGTGGACTCGTGCGTCAGACTTGTAGGATTTTTTGTCCAACTTGGCTGACTAGTGCTTCACATAATTTGTCAGAATTTTTATTCCAACTTGCTGGGCTTCTGCGTCAGACTTGTCACATTTTTTCATCAACTTGTTGGACTTGTGCGTCAGACTTTTCAAAATTTTTCATCGAACTTGTTGGACTTGTAAAAGTTTTTTGGCCAACTTGTCGATCTTGTGCATCAATCTTGTCAGATTTTTTGGCCAACTCGTCAAACCTTTGCATCAAAGTCGTTGGAATTTTTCGACCAACTTTTCAGAGTAGTGTGCCGGACTTGTCAGATTTTTTCGGTGAACTTGTTGGACTTGTGTGTTGGAGTGGTTAAAATTTTTTTACCAACTTGTCAGACTCGTGCGTCACATGTGTCGAGTTTTTTCACCAACTTGTCGGACTAGTGCGTCAGACTTGTTGGATATTTTTGGCCAACTTATCGGACTTGTGCGTCATGCAGACTTCTTAATAGTTTTTGGCTAACTTGTCGGACTCGTGCGTCAGAAAATGTCACAATTTTTCAGCCAATTTGTTAGACTTCTGCGTCAGACATGTGAAAATTTTTTGGTCAACTTGTCACACCTTTGCGTCAGACTTGTTGGAATTTTTCAGCCAACTTGTCGGATTTGTGTATCGGACCTCTGAAGATTTTTCGGCCAACTTGTCGGACTTGTCAAAATTTTTTGGCCAACTTGTTGGACCTTTGCATCAAAGTCGTTGAAATATTTCGGCCAACTTTTCAGACTAGTGTGTCGGACTTGTCAGAATTTTTCTGTGAATTTGTTGGACTTGTGCGTCGGACTAGTCAAATTTTTTTTTACCAACTTGTCAGAGACGTTTGTCACATTTGTTGGATTTTTTCGCCAACTTGTCGGACTCGTGCGTCACATGTGTCGAGTTTTTTCACCAACTTGTCGGACTAGTGCGTCAGACTTGTTGGATATCTTTTGTCTGACTTTTTGGATGTTTTGGCCAACTTATCGGACTTGTGCGTCAGATGTGTCAAAATGTTTTGGTCAACTTGTCACACTTTTGCATCAGACTTGTTGGAATTTTTCAGCCAATTTGTCGGACTTTGTGTCGGACTTTTCAAAATTTTTTGGTGTGTCAGGCTTGTCAGATTTTTCGGCCAACTTGCTGGACTTGATTTTTTGGCCAACTTGTTGGACTTTGTGCGCCAGACTTGTCAATTTTTTTTGCGAAAATGTCGGACTTGTGCGTCAGATTTGTCAGAAGTTTTCGGTGAACTTGTTGGAGTAGTGCGTTGGACTGACGAAAATTTTTGACGAACTTGTTGGACTTGTGCGTCACACTTCTCGGATTTTTTTACCAACTTATCAGACTTGCGCGTCAGACTTGTCGGAATTTTTCAGCGAACTTGTCAGACTTGTGTCTCGGACTTGTCAGATTTTTTAGCCAACTTGTTGGACTCGTTTCTTACTATGTTTTTCCATTATTTATGTCTTACAGCTCCGGTCTAAATTGATTTCAGATTTTGGTTTTTAATTTGGGGCATAACAGTGGAAGATAACACTTTACAAATGGCTTAAATGTTTACAGTAAGAAATCTCGTTATCAAGTTACATGAATGCAGGCCTAAACATGTTATTTCTTTATATTCTCGCAAAAAAAAAAAATGGGATAAAAAAAGATATTCCTATCTATCTCATCATATTTTATATTATGAAGGACTACAGCTCCAAGCTGAATATTTTACTTCAATTAAATTCTTTTCATACGTTCTCAGCTTTGCTGATCTTTGTTGGGTCTATAAGGCTACTGTTTGCTGTTGATGTGTACAGCTCGAGTTGTATCAACTTTGAAGGCTGCACATCCAATTCATTTGCTGTAAACAGCGGTGTGAAGCAGGGATGTGTTCTTGCTCCTACCTTATTTGGTATATATTTTGCAGCCCTACTCAAGAATGCCTTTGGTCAATGTTCAGGTGGAGTACTTATTAACACCAGAGTGGACGGCTCCATTTTTAATGTTGCCAGACTAAAAGCAAAATCTCGTACAGAGCATATTATGTTACAAGAGCTCCTCTTCGCAGATGATGCTGCAATCGTGGCCCACGATGAAACCACGCTCCAGGCTCTCATCAATAGCCTTGCCAAAGCCTGTGACAAATTCATGCTAAGGATCAGTGTCTCAAAAACTGTAGTTTTGACACAAGGCTTGAGAAACCCCAACCCAATCATGCTGAATGGCTCTCCTCTGGAGCAAGTGGGAAAATTCTGCTACCTAGGCTCAACCATCAGTGGTAGCACAGACATAACAACTGAAATAAATGCCAGAATAGGAAAGGCGGCCACAGCTTTTGGCAAACTCTCAAAAAGGGTGTGGAACAATAGCAAGCTGACCATCAAAACAAAGGTACTCGTGTACCAAACTTGCGTCCTAAGCACCCTGCTGTATGGCTCAGAGACATGGACCACCTACTCCAAACATGAAAGATCCCTCAACTCCTTCCACCTGCGCTGCCTACGCAAAATTCTCAAGATCAAGTGGCAAGACAGGATCTCAAATATCGAAGTTCTGAGCCGAGCCAACATTCCATCAACTCAGGCTCTCCTAGGCAAAAAAAGACTGCGGTGGCTTGGACATCTCCACCGTATGGAAAATGATCGCATCCCCAGACAAATTCTCTACGGGGAACTTGCTACTGGCAACCGACCCAGAGGTAGGCCACATCTGCGATTCAAAGACACTTGCAAGGTCACGATGAAAGCATTCAACATCGACCCCAATGAATGGGAGAACCTTGCAAATGATCGAAGCAGATGGAGACAAAAATTGCGCAGTGGCACGCTCGCAATAGACTTCAAGGCAAAAGAAACATACCTGACAAAACGACAGAGGCGGAATGAAAACACTCGCCAAAGTGAACCCAAAAGACTGACCTGCAATCACTGCCATCGCACTCTCGGGTCAAACATTGGTAGAATAAGCCACGAGAGAAGCTGTCAGTCAAAGTGAAAGTGAATATTCTAGCTGCTAAGACCGTCTGTAAAGACGCTAAAGGCCATATATGTACAGCTCGAATCCTCTCGGCTGGGACGTACATATTTACGACTTCGTCTCGTCTTCTCGTTTTTCCTGTATATTGTTGCTTCTGGTCTTATTGGATTCAGTGGGATATTGGTTTGGATAGGAGGACACCGGATAATCGCATCAGCGCCTCCTCAGCCTGGGCTAGTTATAACGCTGGGCGGACCCCAAATGGCTGTTGTGTCTCAGGCCTCCAGCAGTGGAGCTGTCTACGCCCCAAATTACCAGCCTACAGAATCTTCCCTAATGCGGCAGAACGCGGGGTCTACGCATCCTCCGCCACAGATTTTTATCCCAGCAGCACTCAGTGTATCCACCTCAACAGCACGCAGGGTATCCACGTCAGCAGTATGCAGCGTATCCACCCCTACTACTGGAAGTGTGGCACCGCTAGCGCTGACTGACCAACCACCAGCAGCAGAAAAAAAACACCACTTAACTGCTTGAGAACTGTCGGAAGAATAATCTAAAGTTTTGATGGTAAAAAATCTTCATTTCTTGATTTTTCTTTTCTTTAACCCAGATTTCAAGTTATATTTTGTAAATCTGCAAATGTATACCGGTTGTCCTTTTCGAATTTGGCTTGCGTTTTCTCTTGCCTTTTGGATCTACTTTACAAGAAAATCATTGTAATTGCTGTTGTTGTCACTGTCACCCCTCCCCCACCCAAAAAGAGCTATTTTCATGAAAGAATTATTGTCTGTCGAGAACCCGCAACGCTTAATTCTTATCCTTTCTGAAATAGGCTAGGATCTGAGTCTTAAACAAAATTTCTTTTCAGATCTATATAAAACAATTTTTGTCACTTTTACTAATACATATTTAATCAATTTCTTATAGAACTATTTAATTTTATATTTTTATATGTGAACTTTAAATTGACGAAGCTGTCAGTAGCAAAGCTAATTAAAGCACCTAAAAAAAACAAAAAAACGTGAAAGGCACAAAGTGGCCGTTATCGTGTCAACCCACCGTAAAACCCAAACTCAAATCAAATTCAAGCTCCGTTCCAAAGCGTTACATCTTACAGCCTAGCGTGTCATTATACAAAACACTTAACATCCACACACGGTAATATCTGACCGTACACAAAGAGCAACATTTCACAGCGTTTCTCAGGGTTTCTTCTGATCAAGATGTTTGTTAATTTGCTACGAGAGTATAATGAATAAACAAAAAAAAAAATGAAGATTTGACAGTGAAACGACGTTTGAAATGTGGGTTTTGATAATTTATAATTTTTTTGTGACTTTTTTGCTGTACTTTCTAGATGGAAAATAATTACCGTTCTTTCGACCCAACGTTAGCGAAATGCATATCCATGGGAAATAACCAGGAAAATATTGCACTGTAATCAAAATGACAAGGCTTATTCCCCCTTCCCATGTGGTTTTAAACGCTTGGTATACATTACCAAAAGCATTTGACACGGTGTGTCGTGAAGGCCTCTGGAAAATCTTGGCGAAGTTTGGGTGTCCACCCGAATTCATCACAATAGTGCGCCAGTTTCATAATGGCATGCAAGCTGCAGTCAAAAGCAACGGCAGTGTTTCAGAGCCCTTTGCTGTCACAAATGGGGTAAAACAGGGTTGTGTCTTAGCCCCAACTCTGTTCAGCATCATGTTCTCTGCAATGCTACAAGAAGCCTTTAGCTCTCCTCCTCAAGGGGTAAGCATCAAGTACCGAACTGATGGCAGTCTATTCAACCTCAGGAGACTTCAGGCAAAAACCAAAACCAAAAGTACTCAAGTCTGTGACCTACTATTTGCTGATGATTGTGCACTTCTGGCACACGATGAGGATAGCATGCGAAACTGTGTTGATGAGTTCTCTAGTGCCTGTGACAACTTTGGCCTCACAATAAGCACAAAGAAGACGGAAGTGTTCCATCAGCCTACTCCAGACGACAAGTATCCTGTGACCCCAAATATCAAAGTCCATGACAGTCTTCTGAAGGTGTCGGAGAACTTCACCTATCTTGGCAGTACACTGTCTTCCGTGGCTCGTGTTGATACTGAAATTCTCTCAAGAATCAGCAAAGCCAGCTCTGCATTTGGCAGGCTTCGAAAGAGAGTATGGGATGTCGCCGGCATTCGCACAGACACTAAGCTGAAAGTGTACAATGCTGTGGTCCTTCCCACCCTACTCTATGGGGCTGAAACCTGGACAGTGTACCAATCGCATGCCAGAAAGCTAAATCACTTTCATCTGGCCTGCCTTAGAAAGATCCTAAGGATCAAATGGCAGGATAAAATTCCAGACACTGAGGTCCTCAATCGTGCCAAGGAATTGAACATCTTCTGCCACCTGAAAAAAATTCAGCTACGTTGGGCAGGACATGTTGTCAGAATGCCCGACTCCAGACTCCCTAAGCAAATCTTCTTCCCTGAGCTCTCCAATGGAACGAGGAATGTTGGGACCCCAAAGAGACGTTACAAAGACACTCTCAAGCAATCACTGAAGGCCTTTGCCATTGATGTGAGTGAGTGGGAAAAGCTCTCGCTTGATCGTGCAAATTGGAGGGCGGCCCTTACCAGAGGCAGCAAAGCATGGGAAGCTGACAGAGTCCAGCAGGCTATCAAAAAAAGAGAACGGCGCAAGAAAAGGCCCAGTGGTACTGAACCAACGGAGCACTCTTGTCATTTATGCGGAAGGGTCTGCAGGGCAAAAATAGGACTTATCAGTCACATGAGAAGCCATAAGTCATGAAAGAACAGTCTTTCCATTCTGTCCTCTGTGTCCTTTAGTTCTCTTTATTGTCCATGTGTTGAAATTCTCAACAATTTCTGTTCTTTATTCCTCTGGTGTTGTTAAGGTCATCATCATACCTGATGGACGAACTATTATACATAACCAAGTAGGTGCAACAGCTTGTGGGACATGGTTTGATTCCGATTTTGTTAAAGACCACGGGTTAAACCCAAGAAAATAAAAAGCTATCATAAAGATGGCAGGGTTTATCCAATATTCTGTTCATAATGATGGGACATAAACATTATGTATCTTTGTGTCTGTATGCGAGTGTGTGTGTGTGGTTTTTGTGTGGTGTGTGGTGTGTGTGTGTGGTTTTTGTGTGGTGTGTGGTGTGTGTGTATGTGTGTGTGTGTGTGTGTGTGTGTGTGTGTGTGTGTGTGCCCAATTTCTGCCAATTTCAGAAAAAGTTACTGTGGCCATTTTGCCAGCGAAAAAGGTTATTGCAGCCAAAATAAATAACTATTCAAAGGTAAACCTAACCTTAACTCGGAGCCA
>OZ007583.1:25561398-25658898 GCA_963931925.1 Onchidella celtica
ATAAAAACCACAGAAAAACTGTGGGGTCGCAGCAAGGCTATTAATGTAAAGTCAAAATTTGGCAAAAAGAAAAAGTTGTATGCAGCAAAGCCTTTCTTAGATTCTGTATATTCCATATTCAAATTTTTTATTGTTCGATTGTTTTATCTGTTCAATTTTCTAATTTTTTTTCCTGTTGCTATTTTTTATTATTTTTTACTTGAAAAAGGCTATTGCCGAAATATAATCAATTTCCTATCTTCTCTTTTAATTTGCGTTTCTCTGTTTCTTTTGGGTATTACTATTAGTATTACATATTTCTTACGCGAGTCTTTGCTATATATAACTTTTTCTTTTTGCTAAATTTTGACCCCGGAAACAAACAAAACTAGAAAGAACAAGGCTTGGGAAGTGTATGGGGGAATCAAAACTACCGTATTTTGAAACGTATCGCAAGCGAAACATAAAATATTGGGTAAACAGGGTAAAAACAAATATGCGCATACACTGGAAATTTAAGATATATCACAGCCATTTATGTTAAAACAATATTTTTCTCAAAGGTGGAAACTTTTCATTCATTTCATTCCTTTTGAATTTCTGCAATGCATTTAATACTGTCTAAGAAAGAAAAAGTATCCAGGCCTATTTACAGTGTCTACATACATTATGACAAAGAATTATGATAAATTAAACTTGATATATCTGGTTGAGACGTCTGGCATCCAACCTGAGAGCTTTCATGTCTTGATTTCAATAGTATTGAAAAACGTGATTCCATTGCCTTCCATACTAACGTAGAGAGTGTTGTTACCGCTATCCAGACATATGGTTCGTGGTTTGTTAGCGTTGGTAACTGTACACAAATATCTGAGAAATAGATCAATTTGTAAACGTAAATAATATGTACATTTATATATATATAAACAATACAGTAATACTTTAATATAATATATATATATATATTTCAGAGTACAAAAACTTGTTTGAAAAATGCAAAAGCTAAACTTCAGCTGGAGGTAAGACGTTGCGCCAACAAATACTGGACAGACTTGTGTAACAGCATACAAGAGGCAAATGAAAAGGGTGTCACGAGTGGAGTGAGTGCAATTAAGGGGATTGCTACAGAGCGGGTGTAGAGTAAGAAAGGCTCACAGTAGACAGCAAGTTAAGCGTGCTGTTGTGAGTAGTAGTGGGGGCGGGGTCTGAATGAGGCGAAAGCGCTGTATAACTATCACTGCAAGTTAGAAGGTCCTAGGGATCGGACCTGTGAATAAAAGCCCATCGGGCGGACATAAAGGGGAAGCAGTCGAGAAGACTAGTGAGAGACTTTCCAGTTATGACAGGTGTCGGGGACGGGCCGCAGAGCCACCTCGATGAGCACAGGGGATAGGCCAGCATAGGGCCGGAGGCCACACATAGGCCAGAAGTGAGGCTGTCAGTGCAGGACAGTAGAGGCACATAAAGTCGTGGCAGTCAGGCCACGGACAGGGACGTAGATATGAGAGTGACTGAGATACTATATTGTTGCCATGTTGATAGGCTAGTGAACTGATATTATGTTGTTGCCATGTTGATGGCTATGGAAATAATAATGTGTTATTGCCCTGCTGAGGTGCTAGGGGAGTGCTAAGGGTATGACAATAGGAATGTGATATTGAGAGACTGCGGTGCCAGTGAATTACTAGGGTGCTATTAAGACCCTGAGGGGAGAGGCTGAGGCCGAAGTGCCTTTAGGAGTAACTACCGGATTGTGGATCCGAGGGAGAGTGTGTGTGAGAATAAGGCCGTTGTACGGCAGTTCATTTCAATGATATAATGTATGTAATTGCGCTATTATATGTATAATTAGGTTTAATAAATGTGTGAGTCTGATGGGTTGTTTTGTTAAGTGTTAAACTTGTTTGTTCGTGATTGTCGTCCTGTCATAAACTATTACATCTCCCAGTCTGGGATTTGTGACAAAGGGAGATATGAAAACCGCCTTTAATCAGATGAAAGTAGCTCTTGGGCCAATCATCACCAAGAGCGCCCCACTTAAGTCTGTAAATGGTGAACCCATCACAGATAAAAATGAACAACTGAATAGGTGGGTAGAGCATTACTCTCTGTTGTATTCAACTGAGAAAAATATTCCACCAGATTTTGAGGAACACCTCCAAAAACTGCCAATAATGGCCGAACTTGACGCTAAACCTTCCTTAGTCGAGCTTTCCAATGCAATCGACCACCTGTCTGCTGGAAAAGCCACAGGAAGTGACAACATTCCTGCAGAGGTATTAAAAGACCTAAAAGGCCCACTATTACCACACCTGTATAATCTGTTACTGCAGTGTTGGAAAGAAGGCGTGATACCACATGATATGAGAGACGCCAAAATTGTCACACTTTACAAGAACAAAGGAGACAAAGGCGACTGCAACAACTATCGAGGCATATCCCTCCTCAGCATTACTGGAAAGGCTTTTGCTCGCGTCATCCTCTGCCGCCTTCAACAACTGGCGGAAAAAGTCTTACCAGATACACAATGTGGCTTTCGAAGCAAACGATCAACTATTGACATGATATTTGCACTTCGGCAAATCCAAGAAAAATGTAAAGAACAAAACAGGCCGCTTATAACATGCTTTGTGGACCTAACAAAGGCTTTCGACACCGTAAGCCGATCTGGCCTGTATGCAGTCCTTAAATCCATAGGCTGTCCACCAACATTGCTAAAACTTATTGCATCCTTCCACACTGACATGAGGGCATGTGTCAACTTTGAGGGCTGCACATCCAATTCATTTGCTGTAAACAGCGGTGTGAAGCAGGGATGTGTTCTTGCTCCTACCTTATTTGGTATATATTTTGCAGCCCTACTCAAGAATGCCTTTGGTCAATGTTCAGGTGGAGTACTTATTAACACCAGAGTGGACGGCTCCATTTTTAATGTTGCCAGACTAAAAGCAAAATCTCGTACAGAGCATATTATGTTACAAGAGCTCCTCTTCGCAGATGATGCTGCAATCGTGGCCCACGATGAAACCACGCTCCAGGCTCTCATCAATAGCCTTGCCAAAGCCTGTGACAAATTCATGCTAAAGATCAGTGTCTCAAAAACTGTAGTTTTGACACAAGGCTTGAGAAACCCCAACCCAATCATGCTGAATGGCTCTCCTCTGGAGCAAGTGGGAAAATTCTGCTACCTAGGCTCAACCATCAGTGGTAGCACAGACATAACAACTGAAATAAATGCCAGAATAGGAAAGGCGGCCACAGCTTTTGGCAAACTCTCAAAAAGGGTGTGGAACAATAGCAAGCTGACCATCAAAACAAAGGTACTCGTGTACCAAACTTGCGTCCTAAGCACCCTGCTGTATGGCTCAGAGACATGGACCACCTACTCCAAACATGAAAGATCCCTCAACTCCTTCCACCTGCGCTGCCTACGCAAAATTCTCAAGATCAAGTGGCAAGACAGGATCTCAAATATCGAAGTTCTGAGCCGAGCCAACATTCCATCAACTCAGGCTCTCCTAGGCAAAAAAAGACTGCGGTGGCTTGGACATCTCCACCGTATGGAAAATGATCGCATCCCCAGACAAATTCTCTACGGGGAACTTGCTACTGGCAACCGACCCAGAGGTAGGCCACATCTGCGATTCAAAGACACTTGCAAGGTCACGATGAAAGCATTCAACATCGACCCCAATGAATGGGAGAACCTTGCAAGTGATCGAAGCAGATGGAGACAAAAATTGCGCAGTGGCACGCTCGCAATAGACTTCAAGGCAAAAGAAACATACCTGACAAAACGACAGAGGCGGAATGAAAACACTCGCCAAAGTGAACCCAAAAGACTGACCTGCAATCACTGCCATCGCACTCTCGGGTCAAACATTGGTAGAATAAGCCACGAGAGAAGCTGTCAGTCAAAGTGAAAGTGAATATTCTAGCTGCTAAGACCGTCTGTAAAGATGCTAAAGGCCATATATATATAAAGAAAACGATTACAATGTGCATGAATATCTGACTTGTGATTAAACAAGAGACTCCTAAACTTTGAAATTAATGTCGGCTCCCTTTATAAAATTTTCTACTATCCATCGGCCCCTTACGGTCCTCATCATAAAATTTGCTCTGGGCCGCAAACTGCATGGAGTTGTATTATAATTTGCATTGTTGTGCAGACAGTCTGTAGATGTTTGTGAGGGCCACAGATGAAGTGTGCCCAGTAAACAAACTGTGTGTGAAGGGTTGAGGCAGATAGATAGACAAACAGACGGACAAACAGACGGACGAACAGATGGACGAACAGACGGACGAACAGACGGACGAACAGACGGACGAACAGATAGACATCCAGCCGCAGTCAGTCAGAGATAAACAGACAGATAGACACAGAGATAGATAGATAGACACACACATGTATTATACATATACATCTGTAAGGCAGACAGATTGATATGACAGACAGACAGACAAACAGACAGACAGACAGACAGATAATTCGGAACATCTCACCTTCCATCAGGAGAGACAAGATAGACACGGCCTTTATCATGGTCTTTATCATGTCGTCATCTTGATCGTAATCTGTGCACAGTTGAATTATGTCCTGCGTGTCAGGTCAATGTGTTTTAGTTAGGGAAGCATATTGTGTGCACTGTTAATTTTGTTAATTTAGTTAATTTATCAGTGTGTGTGTATATATGTGTGTGTGCGCGCTATGTATCATACTTTCTGCTTCTGTAACTGTATTGTTATGTATTCAATGATCAAAACAAATTTCCTTGTACAAGGACGAATAAAATTTATCTTATCTTATCTTATCTTATCTTATCTTATCTTATCTTATCTTATCTTATCTTATCTTATCTTATCTTATTCTGTTGAGTTTGTCTACACAAATTCCGCGTGGAAAGATCAACTCCTGGTCACCCTGAAGAACATAAGAAGAAACTCACGTCAACTTACATGAAATACCAACCGATTTACAAGACATGAACATCAGCTAGGCTATATCTCAGTGTACAACAGTTCTACACAGTCATTCGAAGTAATGGTCTGAGAATTGCAAAATTATAATAATTATAATAATAATAATAATAATAATCATCATCGTCATCATAATACCATTGACGCCATACATTCTTCTTATCTTATTACTAGATGACCTACCGGGCATTGCTCGGAATAAACAATCATGCGCTCCCCCTCCCCCTAGGCCGTGGGACCAAACTTGTAGCTTGTCATTCCGTTACGCACCTGAGGGGATAAGCTGATTTTTTGCATGCAAGCTCTTATGCATCTCCCCTTCACAAAAAACCAATGTTGCCATTTCAAGTCTTGCAAATTTTTGTATAATTTGTATGTAAAGTGTGCCAATAAATGATAATTAATGATGCGAATTGAGTTCGCCATTTAAACAATGCTATTTTAATCAACCAATGGAATTGAGCCTTTCGCCGCGAAATCCAAAATGGCTGCCTCCATGACGGAATGCTGTCTGCACACTAAGAAAGATGTAAATAGCAATATAATTCAGTTTTCTTTGAAAAGTTGGACGAAATTTCGAGAATAAACAATCATGTGCTTTCTCTGTCTCTCTCTCTCTTACAATAAAAGTAGTAATCTGCAGTCCTGCTTCAGAACTCATGCGCGCCAGGACACTGAGCACCAAGCGTTACTTTTTATGACCTGCACGGCACTATAACAGAATGGAGCGTTCAAAGGTGGAGATTTTGTGAAATATATAATTATGTAAAACGAAACAAACATGCAAAAATACAGATGTTCTATAGCAATAAACATTTTTTAAAAATAAGTTATTAATCTGCACAGTTATGGATGACAACATTTGATTTTTAGTCAAAGATGGTTACTGGGAACATATCAAAACCAAGCCTAGATTTTCCCTAGGGGGTGCGTAACGATCGGCGTTACAACTTACAAACTTACAATCTAAATGACAGTTTCAAAAATTATAAAATTAATTTTCTTAAGTGTCAACGAATCCAGCCCAATCTCTTTTGTATCGACCGATTGTGCTAATTCAAATTTCAGGTATTTTTGAATAAAAATTTGTAAAAGTGTAAAATACAATGATCCTTGTTTTGGTTCCCTGTAGTAAGCCCACCGCACCCGAAACGATATTAATACGCCTTCATTCCGCGCTCGCAATTTCCCTACAAGAAATGAGTGTGTAGTGCTCTGGTGCGCATGAATTCTGTGGTATGGCTCTACAAAAAGAGAGAGAGAGAGAGAGAGAACGGTGGGTTCACAGGTTTATCCTGGATAATGCCGGGCACGTCATCTAGTATCTAGTTGAAAAAAAAAATAATTAATTTCCCACGAGGACTGTCAAGGTCATACTGGTCTGATACAGCACTCGTCCACCAGGTTGCAGATCTCCGTTCTCTGGGGATTACTGCCCTTGGCATTTATATCTTTCCTGAGTGTTGAAGATCCTTGTGACCATCCCCCCCCCTTCCCCTCGACCTTTTTAAAGTTTTCCCGTGGCTCTGAGTCTGTTACTATTATTAATTCAGAGATATCTATTTACATTGACAGGGAAAATCTAACAAATTTAATGGCATTAAAACATAATAATAATAATAATGGATGGCATTTATATGGCGCATATCCATTTAAAATGATCTATGCGCTTTACAGAAGCAACATGTCAACCCCAGAGCAGAATTCCTTGTCTCCTACTCAACACTTGCTGGCATTATGAATATTTGTTGGCCCGCTGGCTCAGGAAATACACAGATATGATTTTTAACGTTGAATTTTGATGACGAATGTGTAAATCTATAGAGGCGCAGAACAAAATTTCCTGCCATACTTTTTAATTCTACTCTAAGGAACTGCGTCTTTTTCCGGTTGAAAATGTCGGACCACCTTTTTCAGTTCAACTCAGTTGTGGCTCAATATCAACTGAAAGTATTACATGCACAAATAAAGTGAGCATTGAGAACGTTTGAAATATATGCACGCACATCTTTATCTCTTTCTATGCGCAATCTGATGTTTTGTAGAATTTAGGGATCAGCGGTTAAAAAGCCTTTCGTGATTACTGGAAAGCCCTACTTCCTTTATCTTCTATATAATAAAGCTACAACCAAACCCCTAATAGTCCTATGGACTCGGAAACCACACAACGCACCGACCTGAATTTTGGCACAAAGAATTATGGGATAGCGAACATTGTTCCTATCGCTATACACAAACAAAACCGTTTGTTATTTCTGAGTTAATCGGTAAATGCGGTTATAATTAAAGACTAAATTCACGAGAGCGTTTGATCCGAAATTTACGATCAATAAGATATTGATGTACGTTTCTAATAATAGCCCACTTCCGCCTACACATGACGTTATCACTTCCTGCGATGTGTTCACTAACAAACAAACTAACCCGTGCGCAAATCATTGCCATTTGACAGATGCGGACGTGATGCGCAGGATGTCAACGCGCGAAGGGAGAGCAGTAAAACTTATCTAAAAACAAACAAACAAACAAAAATAAAACAAAGCTAAAGGAACAGGCAAAATGAAGCAGGTCCATTATAATCACCCAGAACTGAAATTAATAAATCGATTTATCCCGGGCAGGGCCGGGCAACTCAGCTAGTGATATCAATTAAAAATAGATTTTTTTTTCAGCTTGAAGCTTGATACCATTCCTCGTATTTTCTTTTTTTTTTTTTTTTAAACATCAGTTTTAAATTCAAAAGTATTTAATTTAACCCTTATCAGAATAACCTCAAAATTACCTGACAATAAATTTCGACACAGCTTTGACCAGAAGCGGTTGAAAATCTAAAAAAAATAATTTTAATGAGTTCTAACCGTTAAAGTGGAAGAGACAGTAGAGGATAATACTGAAGACAAAATGTGTGAGAAGAATGGAATATGGCACTGGGATACAGAACATGCTTAAATGATGGTGATAATAATAATATTAATAATAACAACAACAATAATAATAATAATAAGCACCCATGGGGATATGTGGTTACCCAAGACTAAGAAAAATTCTCCCAAATTTGAATAATTAAAGTTGGATACTGATTCAACTCGAAAAACTGAATCATCCATAAATTATCTTGTCCACAACATCCGCTCCTCACGGCTATAGAGGCAAAGTGTGTTTTACTTTTTCATACGTCATTTTCCGTAAAATAGCGGAGTAGAGCGGATGCTGTGGACAAAATCACTAAATTGTAGTTTATACTGGGAGATGAATATAAGCAGAACACCCTGTGTCGTCGTGTTCTTGTCCACAGCATCCGCTCCTCTCCGCTATGGAGGCAAAGAGTGTTTTACTTTTTCATACGTCATTTACTTAAAATAGCGGATGTTGTGGACAAGACCAATAAATTGCAGTTTATACTAGGAGATAAATAATGGCAAGGCTACATAAAGAAAACGAACATACATGTAGATTGGGGCGAAAAGAAGATATCAGAAATAGACAATATTAATGGAGGTGTGCGAGACTGACATACTCGTACAGATTCGCGGGCGATAAACACGGGCAAATAGACAGTGGAATGTACGGTAAGTGTCTTGGTGATAGATAGATTAGCACTGGCGACATGGAAGATTACTGAATCCAATGGCAAACCAGAGAACCACCTGTCGAGTGCATGGGCCCAAATGTTTACACACGTGTGCTCACAACAACACACAAACACAGACCCAACAGGAACAGGGCCACACGCAAACAATGCATTGTGTTTAGGTCACAAACAACAGAAATGTCAAGAAATAATAACAAACAGCATAAAAAAAAAAGATGAAAATTGTTTACAGGATATTGGAAACACACAATTAATATAATTATCTATCTATCTATCTATCTATCTATCTATCTATCTATCTATCTATCTATCTATCTATCTATCTATCTATCTATCTATCTATCTATCTATCTATCTATCTATCTATCTATCTATCTATCTATCTATCTATCTATCTATCTATCTATCTGTCTGTCTGTCTGTCTGTCTGTCTGTCTGTCTGTCTGTCTATCTATCTATCTATCTATCTATCTATCTATCTATCTATCTATCTATCTATCTATCTATCTATCTATCTATCTATCTATCTGTCTGTCTGTCTGTCTGTCTGTCTGTCTATCTATCTATCTATCTATCTATCTATCTATCTATCTATCTATCTATCTATCTATCTATCTATCTATCTATCTATCTATCTATCTATCTATCTATCTATCTATCTATCTATCTATCTATCTATCTATCTATCTATCTATCTATCTATCTATCAATCTATCGTTCCATCCATCCATCTGTCTATCTGTTTTGTCTATCTGTTTGTCTGTCTGTCGACTATCGATTTGTCTGTCTGTCTGTCTGTCTATCTGCATATGCAGAATAACCTAGTCTACACCCGGGCTTACAAAGTCACATACCCACAAATTCTCCTCACACTGGTGACACTTTGAAAATGCATGCAATTCTCAAATCAGAAGCCTAGTCCCCAGTGACTGAAACACTGTCGAATTTCAGCTCTTTGACTTTTAATATGCATAAGTAGACGCCCTCTTGGTTCCGTCTTGTAGAAAACCTCGCCTCCCAGAATATTAAATTTTGATCCCGCGCCCCAGAATTGATCTCATTCAACTGCAGTTCAGTCCGCCAACCCAAAGACTCTATAAGAGAGAGAGAGAGAGAGAGAGAGAGAGAGAGAGAGAGAGAAAGGAGAGAGAGAGAGAGAGAGAGAGAGAGAGACGTTGTGACAGCGTAACAGGCGTAGATGTCGCAATCGTAGCAGAACAATGAACCATGGTGGGGTCAGTCAACTACGGTAGCCACCAAATCTATCGAGCATTACCACACTGTATCGCCACAAAGACCTCCATCCCACACGACATTTTAAGAACACGTCACAATCATAATAGGGTTCTAAAAAAGAACACCATGACAGACAGCATTCTCAAAGAACAGCAGCGCCAGTAGAATTCACAAAGGCCGCCATGACACGCACAGGAAACTCAAGAGAGACTGGGGTGCGGGTGTAAAGATATGTTATAAAAAATTAGCCCTTTGCGTCTTTTTCTCTTCTCTTTTCATTTTTTAATTTGACAGAACCTGTAGTTTGTTTATCGTCCACAACAATGCTCACGAAAATAGATGACCCTAGGTGACTATGACCGGATCATGAACGTGGCAGCACAAAAACGCACCCCACAATCAAGTGCGCACATGCTTCAACGTGCGCACGCTCAAGTGCGCACGTGGTGCCAGATGGTTGAGTCATCCGGGTGCAGTTACTCACCTCCCCTGTGTACGTGAAATACACCTCCCCCAATTGGTCTACGCAGATCAGGGATTTTTTGTTCCTATCAGACACCACGATCCGCCCGCCCACGTTACCAAGGTAACCCGGCATATCAAACAACTGGTTGCCATGTTGATCTGTGTCTATTGTTCGTAGTCTCCGTCCAGTGATGTCCACAATGTCAACACAGGGTGGATATTTGCAGCTGCAGGAAAGTAATTTGAAATGGGCCAGTCAGTAAATAAAAAAATAAAAATAAACAAATGAATAAATAAATAATTAATTACATGCATAACTAAGTCAGTTTGTAAATAAATAAATAAATAAATGCATAAATAAATAAACAAACAAACTAGGAAATAAATTAATGAGTAAGTAAATAAGTAATAAATAAATTAGTTAATAAATGAGTAGTCAATAAACAAATAGATAAATAAATAAATAAATGAATAAATAAATAAATAATGATCGGGGGAGACCCTATCAGGTAACCCACCAACCACCCACACCCGAAGAAGAAACATTCGACTATTGCCGAAGATGATGTATAGCGTTGTCATTGTGTCCAGTGATGTCATGGTAATACCCCAGATACAAAATATCGAGACGAACCATTCCTTCTCCTGCTATATGTCCACAAATTGCGCGCGTATAAACACGATGAATACTACTCTTTTTTTTGTTCAATTATGAAGAGGTGTGGTGCGAATTGTTCCATTATTGCCATCGATGATACGCGCGCAAGACGACGGACGGAATACGACGAATTGATCCGTCTTGGGTAGTACGCTGGGGGCAACTATATGTCACTAACCTGCAGGCCAAGTTGATAGGACTTAGAGCACACACACCCCAGTAATCTTTCCGTGTATGGACCATATTCTGGAGCGTCAGTTCGCTGGTCAAGCTGATGATGTAGAAACACTTGAGGCCAGTGACGGCGATCATGTTGTCCTGTAACTTGGTACCTCCCCAGGGCTGAGACTGAAGCTCTAAACGTTTCACTTGGAAGTGCTCTCCCTTGAAGATCACACCTTTGACGCAGCTGGATGGAGGAAAGCAGAACATTTGCATGGGAGAATAAAACAAAGTTAAAATGTCATACAGGAAGGCAAAATATTACTTTCTGAATACAACAAGATTAGAATTTAATACAGGATGGCAGAACTTTATTTTCTACACATAACAAGACAAGAATGTAATATAGGAAGGCAGAACATTACTTTCTGAATAGAAGATTAGAATGTACCATTATACCAAGGTTAAAATGTAATATAGGAAGACAGAACATACAACTTTTTAAATATAACAAGGTTAGAATGCGATGTATAGGGAGGCAGAATATAAATTTCTGAGTTCAGATCAATATCCTCAGATAATATTATAACATATAAAAACATAACTTCTATGGTCGCATTAGCACTTTCAGGAATTACTAAACCGGCCACCACCTGAAGATAGAATAATAATACAAGATGCTGCTGAAGACCTTGACATCAACATAGATCCACCAAAGAAAGAAGAGATAGTGGCAGCAATAAAGAGCCTAAAAAACAGCAAAGCCCCAGGAAAAGACAACTTGACTGCAGAACTGTTCAAAGCAGATCCGGATCAGTCAGCCACCATCCTTCAGCCACTGTTCACAGCTATCTGGGAAGCAGAAGCAGTACCAAAGAGCTGGAATGAAGGCAGAATAGTGAAAATACCCAAGAAAGGAGCACTCAGCGATTGCAACAACTGGCGTGGTATCACTCTCCTTTCTATACCCAGCAAAATCCTTGCCAAGATCATTGTGCAACGTATGTCAGATGCTGTGGACAAGACACTGAGAAAGGAACAGGCCGGATTCCGAAAGGGGAAAGGATGCATTGACCAGATCTTCACACTCCGAAACATCATAGAACAGTGTTCAGAATGGCAAAGGCAGCTCTATGTGAACTTCGTTGACTTCGAAAAGGCCTTCGACAGCATCCACAGAGAGAGTATATGGCGCATTCTTCGACACTATGGGATTCCCAGCAAGCTTGTTGAACTCATCAAAAGCTTTTACAAGAACTTCAGTTGCAGTGTCGGAAACAGTGATGCATCCTTTGAAGTGAAAACTGGTGTACGGCAAGGATGTGTGATGTCAACAATTTTGTTTAACCTCGTAATCGACTGGATTATGCGGAAAACTACAGAGGATGCACCAAGAGGCATCAGATGGACACTCTTCGACAACCTAGAGGATTTGGACTTTGCGGATGACCTTGCGCTATTGTCACATAGTCACCAACATATGCAAGATAAGACGCAGAGATTACATAATTTTGGATGCAAAGTAGGCCTTCGGATTAGCCAGAAGAAGACAGAGATTATGACCCTAAATGTAGACACTCCAGCACCAGTGCAAGTAGATGACAAGAACCTCACCACGACGGACAAATTTAAATACCTTGGTAGCATTATCAGACCAGAGGGTGGCACAAAGGAGGACATCCAAAGTAGGCTGGGAAATGCAAGGGCTGTCTTTCAAAGTATGAGCAACATCTGGAAATCGACACAATACGGCATCAACACCAAGATCAGACTGTACCAAAGCTGTGTCCTATCCACACTCCTGTATGGATCAGAGTGTTGGCGAATGACAGAAGGTGATCTCGCCAAGTTGTCTTCCTTCCACACCACATGTCTTCGTAGGATTCTCCGCATCTTTTGGCCAAACAAGATTTCTAATCAGGAACTACTAAGGCGATGTAAGCAAGAAGAAATAGCCAACATCATCACGAAGAGACGATGGAGATGGCTTGGACACGTGCTGCGAAAGGAAGCAAATTCTATAACCAAAACAGCACTTCAGTGGACACCGGAGGGACGGCGCAAGCGAGGCAGACCCAAGGCAACCTGGCGGAGAACAATCGAGGCAGAGATGAAATCCTTCAATCACTCATGGGGAACTCTCGCAAAGATGGCCCAGGACAGACAGGGCTGGAGATCCTTTGTTGCTGCCCTAAGCACCAGTGGGTGCAACAGGAAATAGTAGTGGTATGGTCGCATTAGAAATTTAGTCAAAGAATCACCGACTGAGCTTTGTGGCGTGGGCAAAGAAATCACTGGGCATATTCTGACGTCTCCACTGCCATCTTAGCCACGACCTGTTAAAACGACACAACGCATAATCGCCCATTCTTTAATGATACACTTTAGTTATGATGTCTTTCATGCTTTGTCCATTCCCCGTGCCTCTAGTCCTGTCCGTTGTCTTAGCCTCTATCTTTGTTCATATTATTATAGTTAAGCTTAAACTGTAACTCACCTGTTCTTGTTATCCACTGCTAGCAAGGCTCCGGAATCCATCACCACGATGTCCCGAATGTCTGGTATGGCTTGGTCGCCGGACATTTTTGTGGTCATTTTCTTGACCAATATACCTTTGACCTGTGTACTGCCCACTTCAGCTCCCAACAGAGACACCAGCTCTACAAAGTTCTGTACGGTCATGTCGTCCATTTTGACCAGAATCTGAGAGGTCATAAAAAAATCAAAATATATAAAAACAGAAATGTCTACCTTCCCGAAGTTCTGTGCTTTCAGCAGCGTGCATGCTGAGATTCTATTCAAATCGCTGGAAGATATTATATAGTGAAATGAACGTTGGTCATCAGTGGAATCACAACTATGGAGGCTAAAGATACAATATATGTTTACGGTACCATGCAAAATCATTGGACATGCGACTGTTAAACGCCGGGAATTCCACACTGAAGCGTGTTAAATCTCGAGTGCCCAGGTATCAATTGCCTTGTCCAAAGCTTCCTAACCATACAAAATTGATTCAGACAGGCTAATTAAATGCAAAAGTATAATTTATATTTCTCGCAGAAAATATTTTTTTTCTGATAAATTAGAAAGTGTCTACTGTCTCTGATCCCCCGATACCTTGGGCTTTGGCGTTTCTGTAACTTCAGCATTCTGTTGCATCATGACGTCAGCCTGATGGCGCATGCGGTCCGCATTCTCGATGACGTCAATATCACTTGCGTGATTCACCAGTTCATTGATAAATTCATTATTGGCCTTCATGGCTATCCGTAGTTTCTCCATCTGTTTGGACAGAACCTCAAACTGTGGGACATCCTGTTTAAAGTGGGCCTAGGGAAAAAAAATACAGATAATAATCAATAGGTTTAGTGTGGCCAATGGGCCAAACTGTACACTTTGAGATCTTGGTGGCTAATTGGCAACCATTTTCCATAGAGAGCTATTTCGACAACCACAACAACAGCAACAACAGCAACAACAACAATCTTAGAAGCCGTCTGGACCATGGACCCAAAAACTAAAACAATTAATAACTGTTCCTATGAATTCAGTATACCATTTGGCACCATCCGAGTCCTATATTCTTAAAAAGCAGTTGGCCTAAGCAGATAATCAGGAATTGGAGCTACTGAAAGAAACATTTTTCGAACTTTTGACGTAACGTATCACCGCCAACGGCAACAAATAACATACATAGATAACATACAAAACGGTGATTACTGACAGCAGTTATCCTTTCCATTTTGTGCGATAAGAAATTAGAATTAGAACTCTCCCAAAAAAGAGAAAGAGATCCTGAGGAAATTTCAACCTCAGAGAGAGAGGCACAGAGTGAGAGAGAGAAAGAAACAGAGAGGAGGAAAGAGAGAAACGGAAAGAGAGAGAAAGAGAGAGAGAATGAGAGAGAGAGAGAGAGAAAGAGAGAGAGAGCGAGAAAGAGAGAGAGAGAAAAAGAGAGCGAGAAAGAGAGAGAGAGAGAGAGAAAGACAGAGATAGAAAATGAAAGAGAGAGAAAGAGAAAGAGAGAGAGAAAGAGAGAGGAGAGAAAGACAGAGATAGAAAATGAAAGAGAGAGAGAGAGAGCAAGACAGAGGAGAGAAAGAGAAAGAGAGGTAGAGGGAAAGAGGGATAGAGAGAAAGAGAAAGAAAGAAAGGGGGAGAGGGAGAGAGAGGGGAGAGAGAAAGAGAGAGAGATAGAGAGAGGTGGGGGTGGGTTGAGGGTGGGGCGGAGGGGAGAAATCCGAAACTTAAGAAATTTCCGGAAGATTCCCATCCCGGAGATATTAATTATGAGGGGAGTAGGTACAAACAAGAAAGACTTGTTACAAATTGATATGACACAGAAGACCACATTTTGCTTCTCTCACGTCTTCCGTGTGTCATGCCAAACTCCAGTCTCACCAAATTACTCAGATTAATATCTTTCAAAAGTTTCTTCTTCCGAGAAGTCAGAGCATCGCTGACGGCGTGGAAGGCAGTATCGATCTCCTGTATTGTTTGTTTCTTGAATTCGGCGATTTCTGACCCTTCCGTCTTCAAACGTTTACTGCTGTCTTCACATTTAGCGATGTTTTCCTGCAATCGATCAAGCATAATATCGCTTTGTCTTTCCAATTTCGAAGACAGAATGCTCACCGTGTAGCAGGACTATACCTGCTTTTCCTATATACTGTTGAAGAAATATAACCCTAAAAGTGCATGGTTCAAACATTTAACAAAACTGGCCTTGTAAAATTTGTCATGGTTCGTGGCATTTTCATGTTAAATATATACAAAAATATTCTAAAATTTTAGCAAATCTAAATTTCGTCATTCTGATCTTATCTAAATATTACTTTAATTAATAAATTACAATTTTAATAACATTAACTCTTTAACCTTATAATTTCCTCAAGCCAATTAAATCGCATAATTTTTCAATGCTGCATTGCTAGAGCCATTGAAACCAGCGTTCCAGAAAGGTATACAATGTTGAGGTTTTCCAGCTCAATCCAAGCTCCAAATATCCAAGTTATAAGGTGATTACGTCCAGCTCATAAAGTCACAACAGAGAATAATTACATTTCCAATGCCAGTGATAGGATTAATTTATACTTCAGGCTGTGAATATCATAGATCATCACCGTTCTCTACAACTGGAGTAATCGGTTTTGGCTACTTTTCAGGAGAAGTAAAAAAACCTTTTTGAAAAATGTTTGAAAGTTTGCCAGTCAAATATTTCCGGCTTAGGAGTTTATAACCAATAACATTCGATGCGGCTTTGGATGTAGTTGACTGTATATACGAACAATTTTTTTCGAATTTTTGAGACATTTTTAGGAAACAGTGACATTATTTCGGGCATTTGGCTCAAGGGCTTTACAACCATCCAGTTGAGACATAAAAATACGCATACCTTCATAGATTTCTCTGCAGTTTTCAGCATCTGCTTCTTCTCTTCGGCGACGTTGGCAACAGAGCTGATGTTCTTACACTTCTGGTGGCTGGTGCTGGCGCAGGTCGCACAGATGGCCATGTTACAGCCCTGCAGGGGGGAGGGGGGGGGATACAGGGCGAGGGAAGATCGGGAAGGAGAGAAAGGTGATGAGAATTGTTTTGTTTGTTTCTTTGAATTTGAGCTTACCCCTCTGGGCTCCTGCCCCCTTTTGGCTTGTGGGCGAATTTTGGTTTCTTGAGAATTTGTTCTCAGGGGCATAATTAAGGTTCTTTTTCGTGGCCATTTCGTTGATTTATTGTGTATATTTGAGAAAATACTAAAATAAAACGTACTTCTCTCACACTGAGCTCTTGTGGGAATTGCGACTGAGGGATAAATGTCTCTGTACCACTGGTGGTACATTATGATGCCCAGAAGATCAAGGTTAGGCGTCCACATGCGACTCTTTGTCGTTTAAAGTTGTGTCTTAGTTTCGTAACCCACTCTACAATGTGTCCGTATCTCGCACGTGCCCACGTCTCCATTCATTCGGCTAGATTTGTAAAAATGCGACGAGGCCTGCGACGCCACTGCAACGCAACAAAGCCGTATGTGTGCGCTTAGCCTGACAGCCTGACAACAATGTTGTACAAAATAACAGGAGCCGAAACATCACAAACAACAGCAACAAACAAGAACAACAACAACATCAATAACAGCAACAGCAGTCACCACAACAGCAATGGCAACATCAGCAAACAATATTACTTTTCCAAAGCCGTCACTGCTCTACGATAATGGCATACATCAGACTTAATACTTATGACAAAAAAGCAACTGACGGTTCATTGCATTTCTGAGTGTGGGGGCTCTCAGATAAAATTATAGAGAAAGAAATGCGCCAATAGGAAAATGTGGTAATCCAATAAAATCATATATGGCAAAAGTCACCGAATGATAGGAAAAGAGTTCCAGTTCAACTTTATTGTAGGCCCGACGGCCAATTCAAAGTACACAGAAGAATCATGCAAACAAGCTTTGAAAAACATTAAAAAAAATAAATCAAAATGGAAGGTCATTCACCCTCTCCGCTCAGCTCCTTGCTGCCTACTACAATTTATATATTTACTTACAATAATGTACATGTACAATAAAATATAACTTGACTGATAATTGCCACCAGAAATTTTTTCCCCTAATATCTCAAAAGTGTCAAAAATGGCTTAAGCCAGTAACGTAGGGCAGTGACAAAGTGCAAGCTGCACTACAAGAGAGAGAACACAATTATTATGTTACCTTACAGTACAATTCCAACATCTTGCCATCGTGAGTTTTACAGCCTTTCTTTTTGTGTTTCATCAAATCAGTGGGCGTCAGATCATCCAGGGCCACCAGTTTGTGATTCTGCATTTTGGGCATGTGGCGATGGGCGTCGTCGCAGTTGCTACAGAAGTAGGTGTCGCAGTCGTAACAGAACATGGTGGCGTCTGTCACCTGCACACAATCATTGAATCCATCGAGCATTACTGCATTGCATTGCCACAGAGAACACCATCACAAATGCCATTTACAAAGACAAAAAAAATCCCCCCCCCCCTCGTCACATAGACCCATCAAGGTTTTTAACCCTTTTTTGGGAGGATTCGGAAGTGAGTCATCACAGGAAGGTTATTTCATCAAAATTGAGTGTGCTAACGAAATTAGTGACGCTACTCCCTCCATTATGTCGGTCGTCACTTCCGAATCCACGATAGAATCCTTCAAAAAAAAAAAAAACGATTGAAAATGACCTACTACACTACCAACATGTACCGTCACTTTAGAAAACATCATCGAATGTACACCATCACATTAGAAACATAATTATCATCAAACATACACCATCATAATATGAAGACACTATCAATCATGCACTGTGATATTTATAAGAAAACATCAAATATACACCATAGCATAAGAAAACATCAAATATACACCATAGCATAAGAAACATCAAATATACACCATAGCATAAGAAAACATCATCAAACATACATCACGAGATAAAAAAAGAAAAAAAAAACAACAACAAGAAACCACCAAAAGCGCAGCCAGAAGAAAAGAATAAAAAAATGAACATTCACAACACCACAAGAAGATTATCGTACCACGCAGCATCACCATTGCACACAGTGCCACTACACAGAACATTATCATATAGCATCACCATATCACACAGCATCACAAAGAACACAATCACCACTCACCTGCTTCCTGCTGTCGCAAACAAAACATCGCCTCTTGCCCTCCAGCTGGGTCACTGCGTCCTTCAGATTCACCAGGAACTGGTCAGTGGGGAACTGCTTTGCCCAGGATTTTCTTGGCTTCGTGGAGTCCGGGATCAAGATTGCTCTATACGTACAGGAAAGGAATAAGAGACATAGGTCACTAGTGGGCAGAATGGACAACTATGGTCGATGGTTGTGCCACATAGTAGTATGGACATTGAGCTGTCTTTTCTATCGTTTCACATTTGTTTGATGAAATTTGTCCCCGGAAGGAAGGTACTTTCAGTGGCAGCCCCCCCCCCTCTCTCTCTCTCTCTCTCTCTCTCTCTACTCCTTCCTTCTCATCCCTTTACCTTCTGTGTTCTTTGTTCTCCTTTTCTTCCAGACAGGATCCCTCCCTCATCCCTTCCTTTAAGACAGCCAAACCCAGGAAAGTAACCTCTTTAAACCATTCATCCATCCATCAATCTAGCATCCATCCATCCATCCATCCATCCATCCATCCATCCATCCATCCATCCATCCATCCATCCATTCATCCATCCACCCGTCCCTCCATCCATGGATCACCCATTCATCCACCCATTCACATGTTCATCCATCCATTCATCCATCGATCCACCCATCCATCCGTCGTCCATCCATTCATCCATCGATCCACCCATCCATCCATCCATCCATCCATCCATCCATCCATCCATCCGCCCATCTCTTAAATTCACCAATTATCAAAGAAGGCTGTAGTGTCAGATACGTTGCCAACCAAATTTTAATCAGGATTGTCAGGAAGATGGAAGGAATGATAGTGAAGTGAACACTCCCCACATCAGAGATTTTCAAGCACACTCACACTAGACACTAAAGTGTTACTCGGGTAACAAACACACACACACACACACACACACACACACACACACACACACATGATAAACAAGAACAAAATAAAAAATTCAATTAGTGAGGACAATGTACTTTACTTTCAGAAGAAAAGGCATATTGTTTAAATAAAAAATCATGCACACGGCATCTCATGATAATGTGCGTTGATATTATACATAAAATTTACAAACAGTGGCACTTTCGGTTCCCCGTAGAATAGCACTCAATTATTAATAGCACCATATCTACATATTATCAAGACCCGTAACTCCATTCTGATTTGACAAAAATTATTATTGTATTTCCCAGAAACCTTTCTTACAGGCCTAGAAAGTCATGGGGGAAAGATGCCCAGAATGACCAGAATGACGGTGTTTATATTAAAAATGACTTCATAAAGTAAAAAATAATGAAGAGTGAAACTATGGAACGCGGTGGTGGTTAATACACGACAAAATGCGTATTGGTTGATGCTTTTGTCTCATGAATCTGTCACTTTCAGTCGACATTAGGCAGGCAACCAGGTTATGAACTGCCGTGTATGCACCACAATAAATAATGAAACGCCTTTGAGTAAAGTGCGAGTAGTTACAAAGATTTTTAAGAATGTGACATTCGTCTCCCTCCCTGAATGTCGGCAAGTTTTGCATGCAAAAAGGATGTAAGTCAATGAGTACCAATGAATGTAAGTTGTCTGGAAAACAACAACGACAACAACAACAAGAACAACAACAAACAAAAACAACACACACACAAAAAAAAGACAACAACACCTAAAGCAACCAAATGTCAGTAGTTTTTATACTGACGTTTGACTTGTCATGAGCTGCAGATCACCTACACAGTTGTTGTTTAGTATTTTATTTTGTCAACGATATAGGTAAGCCCCCCCCCCCGCCCCCCGCCCTCAATAACTTTTCACCCCTTACTACTACCTCTCCTCCCAAAGAAAAATAATAAAAATGAATCCATGCATCCACACAGAGTTAACGTGCAGGATAACAGAGAGAGGTGTCAATGATTATTGGAACTCACAATGAGCCCGTACAATAGAGATAGTTAAATAATCAATGGTATCATGTAAACTTTTCTTTATAAAGATAACAATGCACTGCAAAAATACATAATAAGACCTATAATTTTTAAATATACACAGAAGTACATGTACAAATTTCGTCAAAATGCAAAAATCATGATTCATAATTCGACAGTGGCGTGATTTTTAAAAAAAATTCTGTACTGACAATATTTATATAGATATTACAGACAAATCACGAAGAAATCAACTTAATGCAAACGCAGAATTGGCAGTTAAAAACAAATCACAATCGGTGCCATCAGGTCAAATCAAAATAATATAAAATGTCAATTTTAAGAAGAATTCAGTTTTACCATCAAACAATAATGATTCAAAATGCAAGGTTTAAGATGATATTTATTAGTATTATTATATTTTTCTTAATTCAATTTTCTAATTATTTATTAAACATTCGATGAAACAGATTCTCCTCTCTCTTAACTTTAGCAAGGCTAAATGTCAAACACACGTTAGTTTCCACAGCCACCCAGCCTGGGCCCAGATTGCTTTAGAGGCGAACGGGCCTGAAAAAGCAAAAGTGATGATGTTAGGGTTAGAAAAGGTGTTAATGCAAAAACATTAAACACTCTACACTAGGCAAACCCTGTTAGCTTGTTAATCACAGTTATTTCGTGACGTTACTCAAGAGAAAAGATAGAAATCCGGACTGCTTAAAATAGCCAAATCCTATGGCCCCATGTTTGCATTCCATGTCTTTTATACCTATATAAAATGCTGGACTTATGGTTTTAAAGTGCAATCTCATCCATTAATAATTTGCTTCGTATTTCTTTAAGATATTGCAAGATACCTCCAGACGTAGGCCTGTGGCCGGTTGAGTGACTACACACACAATTCTTCATTTAAAAAAAAATAGAAATTATTGTTTCATTTTCGGGAATATACGCCTTTCTAGGAAGAGATGTTGAGCGTTGTTTTAGGCAAACTGACTCATGCGTTTGCATCCTGCAACTTTACCAGTTAAATCGTATGTAACGAGATCAGAAAAATGGCATTTTTCTCAGCAAAAAATGAATTCAGACGGAACCTAAGCTTTTGGCTGAGATTGACGCATCCATTTGCTTTCTATGTGTACAACATCTTTTTCTTGGACGATCTTTGTTTCTCGAAGGCATCAGCTGCTGGCCCTTTATTTTATAATTTTTTTTTTCATGGAATGAAATGCTGATAATTAAACATGGTTTCTCAAGACCAGGTCCGACTTAATTATACATGTGAACCGATGTGTCGCAAATTATGTCAACTGACAAAACGTGACTGCCTCCGGAGCAGGACATAAAGTGAACTGGTTACTGATTCCAGCCTCTTTTGCTTCGGTTTTTACTGAGACTTGAAACTGGGGAGACAGACTTGTTTTGGTCTCAATAATGCGCAAGTTCTTGTTTAACTCCATGGTTCACAAAATTCAACGCCTAACATTAAAACCTACTTTGAAAAAGACTTGCATGATTTGAAAATGCAAACTTCCTTTAAACATTAATTTTTGATAGGGCCTCAACACAATTTAAAAACTGTTACGCTCGAGCACTGTTTTGACGAGGAGATTATTTAACCACTAAAAATGGAAACGTGAAAGTGCCCAATAATTTACGCTCAAGGTCCAATCATTAAAGTTGCAACTGCAGATAGGATTAGTTAGGGATGGTACAGACATACATACAGACAAAGGCAGGAACTCTTCTCACCTAGTGCAGACTTTACAGAAGAGCAATCCTGATTTGGCTTTGCTGTCAATCATTTTCTGCAGACACTCGACACACATTCGCTGACAGCACACGATCCTGGGCTCGTTGAAACGTTTCTGACAGCGTGGACATTTCAGTAATCTCTCGTAGTCATCCCTGGTCTTGGGTCTGTGCTTCTTTTTCCTTTCCTGATCATTGGACAAAACAAAAGTTCCGTTACCTCTGTAATTAGTAGGTGTAGTGAAACTAACGCAATAAAAAATGAAGACAAATCCACCTAGACTACAAAACATAGTAATGCATGAAGATCCGTGAATGTACTTGAATAATTATACTGCCCTTTGTGCAAATCACATTGGCCCCAGATTGTAAAGAGCTGAAGCTTTCAGAGTCACACAATATACAAAAAATACTTTTTGCTCAATATCTCAATTTTAGCTTTTTGTGACTGATGCACGCTATGGGACAAAGCCCTTCAAGCGTTGGAGAAAATAGCACCGATATCGGACACAACATCTGCCGTCCTTTAAGCCACAGAATGTGCCAGTGTATTGTTGACGATGGAGGGTACTTTGAACGCTTTCTTTTGTTGAGATTCCATTAAAATTTTCAGCACATTGAAGTTATACTATATCAGAGACTATTTTGAACATGTGTCAAGCCGCCGACGAGTGGATGTCTCAAAAACACAGCAAAAAAAAATTAGGTTTGACCCGCAATGAGCGGGACTTGAATTTTTTTTTTTTCTTCAGTTTTCGCAACCAGTCTAACTAGAGGACCATTTAGCCTGCTTTGAAAATCTGAAGACATATTATATTCAGTGACATTTTTAAGGAAGTTATGTATGTTTTTTCTTGTTAGTCAAAACTAAGTTAAACTTCAAATACATTTGCAAAATACTGCGTTACATATTGTTATGTTTGCGCCTGACCATTGTCTAGTAATGAAATGTTCCCATTTCTTACCTTCCTCTTCTCTTTCACCGCTAAGACCTCTTCAGCTCCAGTGTTGCTGGCACCGCCAACTTCTACAATGTATGGAAACAAAGAAACGGAACATTATACAGTGTATGGTCTGGGCCATGTTGTCAAAATACTCACAATGTCATTTTTTTTTATTCTTTAAACCAAGTTGTGGCCAATTAAAAAAAGAAAAAAAATACTGTGGTCATGTCACCAAAGAGAAAGGTCGTTATTGTCAATTAGCTAGACCTAATCTAACCCTAACCGTAAATCAAGCACGAACCCTGTTGCGTTCAAAATTTTGATAATCTAATAATAACAATAATTATGCAAACAAACCCAATTTGGCAACATGGGGTTAACTGTGACTCAGAATAATTATTATAAACTCGTGTTTCATTACTGGCACCGCGGCCTGCCTAGTCACACATTCAAATATGTACATATAATATATGAGTTGAAGTTATGCAATAGTGGTTTCTATGCAGTGATTTCAGATTTGATCTTGGTTGTCCTTAATTACTCACAACTTCAGCCCGGCTTGAGTGTAAATTAAGCCAGGTAAGTTATTCAACTCAGGACCACACTGAATTATTTTTTTTTTACTCACATAGTGGAGGCTCTCGAAATTCTTCCTGGCGTATCATTTGCCTCACCTCCACCCCCCCTCCCCCCCCCCCCCCAACCCAACCGCTTTACATCATACGTATCTGATTTGCGTCAGCCGTCCATCCCCCCCCCCCCCATTTTATTTCTTTGTCTATTCAGTAGTCTGTGACGAAACAGCCCAGATGGTAAAATGAAACTAAATAAGAAAAAGGAGGAAGAATAAACAAAAAGAAGAAGAACAACAACAAACCCGATTGATGGGCAAGGGGACATTTAAACAAACAAACAAACAAACGAGAGAGACAGACAGAGAGAGAGAGAGAGAGAAACAAAAAATAGATGAAATGTAATAGTTCAGACATGAATGGTACCAAAAGAAAAAAGTACTAAAAGGAAAAAAAATAATTCTAAGAGAAAAAAATGTACTAAATGCCAAAAAAGAAAAAAAGTACTGAAAGAAGAATATAGTAGACTGGACCAGTCAATGGCTTTGTTTTTCAAACACAACTAGAAGAGGAGATACGGTAGTTTGGTATCCAGCCAACTTACCTATACCACTGTCCACCAGAGAGGTAGGCTGCTCCACAGGAGCGGCTGCTGGAGTGGGCTGTGCTGCTGCGCCGATGGTAGTGGTTGTGGTGGTGGTGGTGGTAGTGGTAGGGTCTTCTATGGACAAAATATTGAATTTATGGCGAACACTTTCGATTATAAAGGAGACCAAAGTTGATAGAACATGAGACAAACAGAAAGATTGGTAAAGCACTGCGTCAAGTGTGTTTTGCAGATGTTGTCACAAGTACGTACGTCCCTAGAGTTGTTTGCGCAAGGGCTACGTATTTTAAAGCCTTTTATGACTCCAGATCTGTATATTTTCTTGGCCGAAATTTTGATTTTGCTGACTACCAGTGCATGGTCGGTGTCACAGTCAGCACTGTGGAGGGAACGAGTTATTTTTATACAGCCCAAACTCTTCCTCCTTGAGAGAATAAGATCTAATTGATGCCAATGGCCAGACCTGGGATGGCGCCATGATGTTCTTTGGCATCTCTTAAGGTCAAAGTACGTGTTTGTAACACATAATGAGTTTACGGAGCATAGCTCCAGAAGGCGCTGCCCGTTTTCGTTGATGTTGCCAATGCCGAAGTGCCCAATGCACTTTGGCCATGCGGAGTGATCTGCTCCCACTCGAGCGTTAAAGTCACCCAGAATTAGCAGGCCTTCGGTGAGAGGGATGTTGTGGAGAGTCCTCTGCAATGCCTCGTAGAAAATGTCTTTGGTTTCGTCAGAGGAGGTAAGTGTTGGGGCATAGACACAGATAATGTTGGTAAAACCAGACCGGGTGTTCAGTCTGAGTGTCATGATGCGTTCTGACACTCCAATTGGAGTTGCGATCGAATTGATAAGGGAGTTTTTTATGGCGAAGCCCACGCCGTGGATTCTCGGCTGTTCGCTGCTAAGGCCCTGCCAGAAGAAGATGTAGTTTTCTTCTTTGACTGACCCGGAGTCGGGAAGTCGAGTTTCTTGAAGGGCAGCGATGTCGATGTTTAGTAGCTGAAGTTCTCGATCAATAATTTGGGATTTCCTGATGGAGTCAATATCAGTGAGATCTTGCTGTTGCAAGCCTGGGCGCATTGTTCTGACGTTCCAGGTACCAGTTTTAGTATTTTTCTGTTTTTGCCAGGTGCACACTTTACGTCAGCTTTTCGACTTTTGGTCTAGCTCCAACCACCTTATGAAGCAGGCTGACGTGGCGGAACAACACCCAACTGCCTGGGGGCTGCCCAGGTTACGGCGGGCGGTAGTTGATCAATGCAGCTGAAAAGCCGCTCCCACCGACAGAGGGGACCCCTGGCGCTCATCCGTACGCCAAATGGATTGAGCTTATCACCGGTAACTGCCACCTCCCGTGTTGTGCCTATCCGTAACGGATGGCTGGAGTGTCCTCTCCAAATCGGAAATGGGTGGGCTTATAGAGGAGAGACAGACGCTTGCCAAGCCCGAGCAAACGCCTCCTCGTTTTGCTGCCTTGCCTGGGCTATTTTTAAGAGATGGTGCTTTGCCCAGAGGCACCACCCCTCTCTCTGCCATTCTAGTTAAACCCAAGGGAGAGACCAGGTCAATACATTTGGAACTAGTCCGGCTGCAGGAGATGCTGGAAGCCAGTTTGATGCAGTTCTCCCTGACAACCACCTTCGGGTCTCCACTCCTGATTTTCTGTCTGGGTTTACTCCCATAGCCTTTGCTATCATAGCAACACACAAGGCAGTGTGGTATTTGTATTCAGGGTTACCTTCCCCTAGTCTTCCTCTCTCCCGAGATGACCCACAAGACAGTGGGGGTGACAGTAGCAGGCTGTATTGTGTACTGTCATACAATAGCAGAAAACTCTGGCCTGACAGAGTATATTTATATGACTCCAGAGCTAGAGGGCTCTTCCCGAAATACTCCTTGACAACGGCCTTAATTAATTATTCGTTCAGACTTTCTTTTTGTTTTCCTCTTTTCCTTTTTTTGGTTGAAAGGGTAGGGGGCAGGGTTAGGGATTCGATCGATAAGATTTAGGGTCGAGGATAAGGACGGGGTTAGGGATAGGTACGTATACGTATGCGCCAATAGCGCAAAACACTTGGGGTGCGTACGTACTTATAACAACAACTGTGTTTTGCGTCGGTTTTGGCCCAGACTTGATTCTTTTAACAACAGAATTTTTAAAAAGGAAAAACAAAATCGCATTTTCCCTCAATATTTCTAATATTTCCCCATTCTGATGCAAAAACAAACACACTTAAACAAATCACACATAACAGAAAGTTTAACACCAGAATGTTGAGAAGTTGTACCAGCCACCAATGTTTCTATCTTTTACCGCTCTTATACAAGACGGGAAAAGTCTGGGAGAAAATATACAAAATATTGAAATGATAATGTTTCTTCAAAGGTTCGATATTGAATCATGTATAGGAAAAACTTACTTTTCTCTGGTCTTGCTGAGTTGAAGGACAAGTTTGACTTGATAATGGTTTTGGCAAAGATATCAGGATCAAATACTGGCTTCTTTTGGCTTTCCTCGACATAGGCCTGGACAAAAAAATAACAATACACAACATTATCCAGGGATGTTAGGATATCTTTATAAACGTTTTGTCCACGTGACACTATATACGGTTTTCAAGGGAAACAAGACCAGGATGAAGACAGACCACTAGAGAGCCCTTTTGAGGGCTAAGAAAAGCAAAGACATGTAGAAAAACATCAACAGTAACGAAACACGTGAAAAAAAAAATAACAACCAAGAAACAAACAAGAAGAGTGAGGTGTAAATGCCCAGGGCAGCGTCTCCTCCCTAGAGAAAGATCTACAATTTGTACGGTTTTCACATTTTTCAAGTGGATTTTTATCCTTGCTGTCGCGATGTGGGTTAGATGGGGATAATTCGACTGACACTCTTTCGAGGTCCGCTCCCACAATCGACGAACACACAAAAAAAATACTTGCACTCTAAAAACTAAATAAATCAATTGCTTTGATTTTTAGCAGAACTGTAGGGCAGTTTAATTACAGGAATTAATGTAACAAATATAATTATAAATATAAATATCAATTCAAAGGCAACTGAATCTACTAATGAAACTACAGCTTTCTATAAAGACTAACTTATTCACTCTAACTACTTGCAGGTCATAATTATGAGTTATATGCCAAATAGAATCCGCGCACGTGGCGACGGATATAACAGTTTAAATTCTATTAATTCAATGAGACATGTTATGATAAGGACATTTCCTCTAGACACGCCATGGAGAATGCTTGTACAACCATGCGTTGTCTGGCGGTAGCTCTGAAACTGTCTTCAAAAGTAAGTAGAACGGTTCACTTTCATCATTACAAATTAGTATGGACTCTCACCATGCGGCCCTCACTGGGAGTGAGAGCGCTGGATGTAAACGCTGTGGGTTTATATCAAACCAAGTAGCTTAGGCTCTGGAGCTTTAACTCATGCTCCTCACAATATGGACTGCTCAACTGCGTCTCTTATGTCTCTCATCTGGCTGAGGACTATCGCCGTCCACCTCGTAAATGGATTGTCTACATGTGGCCTCTATCTAAGCTCTGCACGGGTTTAAATACTAAAGCTATGTCTCGACCTTCCGTCCAGATTCATACATTTGACTGGTGCAACCACCTCCAGCTCAGCTGCCGAACCGAGTTATTTTAAGTAACAGCCCTACGCAACGACCTTGGGTCGACATCAAAGGTCGAATCACTCAAGACAATAAAATGTAATTTTATAGCAATAAATTCTTAACATGTTCAAAACCCCGAGCTTTTACTCTGGATCACGGATTTTCTGTACGTCAACAGACGTCTCAATAACATTTAATTCCTACTCACCCCTTCCCTCTCTACTAAACCTAGTTCAAAACACGAGATATAAAAAGTGCTCAGTCATGCACACCTACGCTGTCCGTCTATCCTTCCTCACACCTTCTGTCTATCTATTAGGAAAAAAACTGTTCAAAACAAATTGTTTACGAGACCAAGTTATGCTGGCTCGCACAATAATTACGTTTGTAAAAATTACTCACTGCTCTCTCACAAAAATTTACTCAGTGGAAACATTTATGAATCAAATCTGTTCTTGACACATCCCCCACCCCAGTGAAAACTTAGGGTTTGAACGACATAACTGTCTACTAACGTTGCTATGTAATAGTACTTTGGAAAGGGCTATACAGTAAAAAATATATCGTTACTGAAAGTCAAAAAAAAATAAATTTCTAAGAACGTGCATTATCGATGGACAATAGCATATGTATGTTTATATGCGACGTTCTGTGATAATATATAATTATTGTAGCACTTAAGAATTAAAGTGATAAACTTCTCTCACACAGACATACTGTAAAGACTGAAATATTGAGCAACTAGCTCATCGCTTCACTGAGCGTAATTAATACATTCATAGAACATGAACGAACAATAGTTAATTAAATTAACGGTATCCTTGCAGCAGTAGGTCTGGTCGCTCGGTTTGCCATTTTCTCATCTCATTGACCCGCAGACAAAGGCGTCAATGTTGTCTGAAACTCAGGTCATGGTCAGGATGGACGCTGGTGGAAAAAGGAATCACACGGAAATTTTGAGAAAGAATGTCCATAATTGGTAGGACAATATAATGTGAAACCATCCACGGTCTCCGAAAAAGGTGAAAAATGCTCAACCTCAATGTTTAACAGTCTCTATATAAAATAGCAACATATTCTGGTTTATCGATTATAAATTTCGCCATAGTGAAGCTGAAATAACAAACGCCGACAAGATAATTACCCTGACGTACTCTTTCAAAATTTGCGTAGCGCTCGTCTTGATTTAAGAGTTATATAGCGCTTCTCGCATTCAACAATAATCTAAATCTCAATTAAATAACATTACAGTTTAATCTATTTCTAATTATATCCAATCCGGGATAGATGAGGTGCCACGAAGCGACTGCATGTGAATTTAATGCGCTATCCCCTACGCAGGACACGCACCCGTCAAGTGTCACAGTCATCTCGGTATATAGTCATAATCGGTTCAATTCAATATCTATATCGGGTATGTTCTTAGATAACTCATCCACTGACCGCATGGAGAGTTACAATCATAATCAGTATTCTTACTTGTCATATCTAGTATTACGTTAGATGGTCCACGAAACGCGGAAAACCATAGACATAATCGGTTGTATAAAAAGCTGCAGGGAAACCAACCCGGGTGTCCCCTCCAGTGTCGCGATGTGGGTTAGATGGGGATAATTCGACTGACACTCTTTCGAGGTCCGCTCCCACAATCGACGAACACACAAAAAAAATACTTGCACTCTAAAAACTAAATAAATCAATTGCTTTGATTTTTAGCAGAACTGTAGGGCAGTTTAATTACAGGAATTAATGTAACAAATATAATTATAAATATAAATATCAATTCAAAGGCAACTGAATCTACTAATGAAACTACAGCTTTCTATAAAGACTAACTTATTCACTCTAACTACTTGCAGGTCATAATTATGAGTTATATGCCAAATAGAATCCGCGCACGTGGCGACGGATATAACAGTTTAAATTCTATTAATTCAATGAGACATGTTATGATATGGACATTTCCTCTAGACACGCCATGGAGAATGCTTGTACAACCATGCGTTGTCTGGCGGTAGCTCTGAAACTGTCTTCAAAAGTAAGTAGAACGGTTCACTTTCATCATTACAAATTAGTATGGACTCTCACCATGCGGCCCTCACTGGGAGTGAGAGCGCTGGATGTAAACGCTGTGGGTTTATATCAAACCAAGTAGCTTAGGCTCTGGAGCTTTAACTCATGCTCCTCACAATATGGACTGCTCAACTGCGTCTCTTATGTCTCTCATCTGGCTGAGGACTATCGCCGTCCACCTCGTAAATGGATTGTCTACATGTGGCCTCTATCTAAGCTCTGCACGGGTTTAAATACTAAAGCTATGTCTCGACCTTCCGTCCAGATTCATACATTTGACTGGTGCAACCACCTCCAGCTCAGCTGCCGAACCGAGTTATTTTAAGTAACAGCCTTACGCAACGACCTTGGGTCGACATCAAAGGTCGAATCACTCAAGACAATAAAATGTAATTTTATAGCAATAAATTCTTAACATGTTCAAAACCCCGAGCTTTTACTCTGGATCACGGATTTTCTGTACGTCAACAGACGTCTCAATAACATTTAATTCCTACTCACCCCTTCCCTCTCTACTAAACCTAGTTCAAAACACGAGATATAAAAAGTGCTCAGTCATGCACACCTACGCTGTCCGTCTATCCTTCCTCACACCTTCTGTCTATCTATTAAGAAAAAAACTGTTCAAAACAAATTGTTTACGAGACCAAGTTATGCTGGCTCGCACAATAATTACGTTTGTAAAAATTACTCACTGCTCTCTCACAAAAATTTACTCAGTGGAAACATTTATGATTCAAATCTGTTCTTGACACTTGCTTTTGTTTTTCAGACTTTTTTTTTTTTTTTACCTTATGGCAATAACCATGCTATCACCATAGAAGCAGAAAGGATGATCACTTTTGTACCAAATTCCATGGCTATCAAATTTAAAGACAAAGGCTTTTTAAGGTAACTCAACCACGGCGACACAGCAATGCTTCTGTCAAAGTGAGACTTCACAGGCATAGCATCGGCACAGTGGTGTGATTTTGGGGGGTGGGGGGGGGGGGGGGTCGTGGTCCTAGATTAGAAACCCATTCGGAACGGAATTCTACATACACTGTATTATCTTTCGGTGTATGTAAAGCATTCACACATTGGCCGTCTCATGACAGCCCACAGACTAGAGATACTACCAGAAGCGATACAAGGCAGGAATAGGTCCTCAATTTTGACTACCCTGCGCCATTTTGGATCAGATCAATTGTTCGTAAGCAGACACTCAGGCAACGATGTTTAATGTAATTAACATCAGAGAGTATGTATTTAGAGAGAGATCTCACTTGCGCCAAATCGCGATACTAGGTCACGATGGTAACAAGAATTGACAGAGGCTATCTTCACCGAAGACAGTGTGCGTATCCGTGTACTGTGGTTTGTTCATATTTTTGAGTTGATGAAGCTATTTAGAGCCGTTTGTAAGCTTTTAGTCCCCGTGGAAGTACACAAACGAGTGTTGTTTACTGCCGATCAAGTCAAGTGAAGTTGGGGTTCATCCAAAATGGCGGTGGGCATACTCTCTGTGGTCACGAAAAGTGGGCTTCTTTCTCTTCTGGTAGTTTCCCTTTCAGTATGGCAATCCAAGCTAATGGAATGGAATAGTAATTAGCATGATTTAACAGATTGTGCTGCATGCAAAAACTGAACTCTCTAAGCTCCGCCCCCATTTTTGCCTGTGGGCAAATTCTGGTTTCTTGAGAATTTGTCTTAGGGACATTATTAAGGGGTTTTAGGTTGATTTATTGTGTGTATTGAAGAAAACACTGAAAATAACGTACTTTTCTCGCTCTAAGTTCTTGTGGGAACTGCAACCGAGTGATAAGTAGCTGTGTATCACCAGTGATACATCATGGCGCCTAGAGTGTTAAGAAAGCTTATTACACACAGTAGTAGAGAAATTACTTCAAACAGGGTTTTAGGCCAATTGTGCCCTAGGACATGTCCATTCTGCGTCTGTTTTGACTCAGTGAGAGAGGTCTCTCTTTCGGGCCATCTGACTCAAGACAATTCTGTTGACGCGCCAGGAAAGGTGAGAGAGAATTGTTTCCATCTCGTGTTAAAACCGAGACAAAACAGACTTAACTCTTTCCCTACGAAGCCAGCATTGCATACCTGGACGGAGCACCTCCTGGGGTTATACGCCATACGGCACTGTGCATTTTGTAAACAAAGATTGCCTTACTACACAACAGCTGTCTAAACTACAGACTTATCGCACACGGAGTGTCACTGGACGTGCTAGAACAAAGGAAGCTTTACCCAGAATTCTATTTTTAAGGTTCAACGTCATGAGATGTTAATTTCCAATACAGTGGTCAAGCAATACCTTTGCAACGTCACAACGTAGGCTGCGTTGCACCGGCTGCTGCTAGGGAAGCGTGCGACACAGTGTGCGTTGTACCGTAGGGAAAGAGTTAACAAAGTGAGCCACCAGCCTAAAGTAATTCTTGTATTCCAAGCACTGAGGAAAGAACTTATGACATACCGGAGTGAGTTTATGTGCAGTGTAGATCATATTGATGGAGTTTCGGGCGAATGTACTGGGATCTGTGGCTACCATGACATTGCCCTTGAGACTTGGCCTTGTCGCAGAATCCTTCACCTTGGTAGGGTCCAAATCTTTTAAAAATGGAAATACTGAATACACAAGCGATGCTACGCCTCCGCTTTAGAATAGGCTGGGTTAGTATAGGTGGGTAGATTGATCATATTTACGTGACAAGTAAGAAGGTATGTAGATCGCCCACAATTAAGTGGTCAGGTAGATAGACAAATAGGTGGGTGAGTATGTGATGAAGTGGATAGGTAAATAAGTCATTAGGTAGGTAAATGGTCAGGTAGGCTGGTAGGAAGGGTCCTTTGTCGGATGGGGGAATACAGACACAGACAGATGAGTGGAGGTATCATATGGGTAGATTAATAAGTTAGGAAAATTTTTTTTTCAGAATCAGATTCCAAGACCTAAAAGTTAAAAGAAGTGAATAAGTAGGTACATCATCTCACACAAACTCTTTCTCTCCCCAGTCTCTATCGTTCTCCCCCCCCCCTCTTCTCTCTCTTTTTCTCTGTCCTCTCTCTTTCTCTTTCTCTCCCCCCTCTCTTCTCTCTCTCTTTCTCTCCCCCTGTCTCTTCTCTCTCTCTTTCTCTCCCCCCTCTCTTCTCTCTCTCTTTCTCTCCCCCCTCTCTTCTCTCTCTTTCTCTCCCCTGTCTCTTCTCTCTCTCTTTCTCTCCCCCTGTCTCTTCTCTCTCTCTTCTCTCTCTCTTTCTCTCCCCCCCTCTCTTCTCTCTCTCTTTCTCTCCCCCTGTCTCTTCTCTCTCTCTTTCTCTCCCCCCTCTCTTCTCTCTCTCTTTCTCTCCCCCCTCTCTTCTCTCTCTCTTTCTCTCCCCCTGTCTCTTTTCTCTCTCTTTCTCTCCCCCCTCTCTTCTCTCTCTCTTTCTCTCCCCCCTCTATTCTCTCTCTCTTTCTTTCCCCCCTCTCTTCTCTCTCTCTTTCTCTCCCCCCTGTCTCTTCTCTCTCTCTTTCTCTCCCCCCTCTCTTCTCTCTCTCTTTCTCTCCCCCTGTCTCTTCTCTCTCTCTTTCTCTCCCCCCTCTCCTCTCTCTCTTTTTCTCTCCCCCCTCTCTTCTCTCTCTCTTTCTCTCTCCCCTCTCTTCTCTCTCTCTTTCTCTCCCCCCTTCTCTCTCTCTTTCTCTCCCCCCTCTCTTCTCTCTCTCTCTCCCCCTGTCTCTTCTCTCTCTCTCTCTCTTTCTCTCCCTCTCTCTTTCTCTTTCTCTCCATCTTTTCTTTCTCTTCTGTCTTCATCTTTCTTCTCTCTTTCTCTCCCTCTCCTCTCTCTCTCTTTTTTCTCTCCATCCCCTCACGCCCCCATATATACGCATGCTACACATAAAAAAATCTCCGCCCTCTCCTTCTCTCTCTCTCACTCACACTCACATACACATATAACAATACAATCCCACACACACACACATTCTCTCTCTCTAGCTCTCTCCCTCTCTCTAACACTCTCTCTCTAGCGCGCTGTCTCTCTGTCTCTCTCTCTAGCTCTCTCCCTCTTCCTAACACTCTCTCTCTGGCTCTCTCTCTCTCTGTCTCTCTCTCTAGCTCTCCCCCTCTCTCTAACACTCTCTCTCTCTAGCTCTCTGTCTCTCTCTCTCTAGCTCTGTGTCTGTCTCTCTCTCTAGTTCTCTGCCTGTCTGTCTGTCTGTCTCTCTTTCTCTCTCTAGCTTTCTGTCTGTCTGTCTCTCTCTCTAGCTCTCTCTCTCTCTCTCTCCCCCTGTCTCTCTCCCTCTCTCTCTCTCATTGATTCACTTCTCTACTCTCTCAAAATGGAAACAAAAATATTTACCTGTTTTTGCCTTGTCCAAGGTGGGTTCATCTCTCTGTTTCTCCGCTTCACTAAGCTGGGCCTGTAGATACAAGGTACAATTTCATCATTGATAACAAATCATGTATAAACAGTCTCATCAATTTATCAATAACACTTGAGACAAAACCTTCGGACACAACCAAGAAAACAAGGGAAGTATGGCTGGAAGGTCAGTGACCTTGACCACAATTGAGACATCATTGTGAACGCCGAGGCTTTGTTATTGGACCGTGGGTACAAGTACTTTGCACTGTGATCTATAGTTGAAGAGAACACGACAACTGGGCATTTTCTCTGTTTGGTTTTGTAATTGAAGAGCTTTTTTCCAAAACTGGGTAAGTCAAATTTTGCATCAGCTATGGCCCCTTTCTGATAGTCGTTCAAAATTAGAGTAAGACGCTAAGAAAGTGTTCAGGTAACATTTGCTATCCCGTCTATATCACGGGATAAAGTGGGACACAGCATTAACTGAACACTTACACTGCGTCTTACACTAATTTCGAATGACTATCTGAAAGAAGACTATCATCACAAGAAGTCACAAACAAATAAATAAATGAATAAATAAGTAAATAAATAAATAAATAAATAAATAAATAAATAAATAGATAATTTTAACACATTGTTGTCCAATGGAAAGAAATTCAAAATGGTTGCAATCATGCTTGTATCTCACTCGATAGGTTGTGATACCTTGATATATTCCTCCTCTTGTTCCAACTTGGCAATTTTGGCCCTGTTCTCCTCCATTTTGGCTCTCTCTAAAGGCGACATCTTGATCTCAGGGGCCGTCATCTTCCTGATGGAAGTGGAGGTGCCCACGCCTATGGCGGTGGGCTAAGGGGTACTGGTCATGGGGCCGCCATTGGAGATGGGCTTGATGGTGAAAGCTGGCTTAGCAGTTTCCATACCGGTCAGTTTGTCTGCTTGTGAAGGGGGAAGAAGAGGATTGGGTGAGGATGTAGCAGGTGGTCAATAATGTCCGATATCATCACACTATAATGGAGCTAAAGGTGAAAGTTCTGCCCTCAACGGCCCTTTTTGGAAGGGCTCCAAAAGTCTGGAAACATTCTCATCGCCTATAACTCCACTTATTGTGATGTAAGGGGATAATATAAAAATGTTGCAAACTCTGAGTAATTTGTTCATTTTGCATCACACGTAAAATTCGCAACAAACACTTGCAACTCCGTGCCTTTAGAACAGGGACACGCTATTATGATCTATTTTTAGTACCGTGACGCAGTTTCCCTCATCGTTCATTCGCTGAAGGAAGCAAATTGCGGATTAACGAAAACATGGATCGCCTGTAAACTTTAACGAAAAAGGGTAAACAAACTCCAGAGTTGGCACGGAATCCGAGTCCATACTGATTCTGTCATGGTATTTCTTTGTCTGTGGAAGGAACTTTACTTTGTGTCCTAGATCTAGATCATTATAAGTAATAAAGATATTTCTCCCGGGCAGGGCCGGGTAACTCAGCTAGTTTCAGTAATTGTAAAGACGTGCCCACGCAAGAACACACACATACACACACATATAAATAACAACAGAAAAACAACCACAGCAGCAACAAAACCAAGCAAAACTGTTGTGTTGAACTTTTATCTTTCTCCGGTGGTGAACATAATGCAGAGTTTTAACAAAGATAAAACAATAAAACGCAAAAGTTCCCTCGAATGCGTCATCATTTTAAAATCTATCTTTCGAGATCAATTTGTGTCACGGATTGACTGATGTGTTACAGATTGTTTATATTGTAAGAAAGACTTTCCAAAGGCTCTTAGGAGTCTAATGGCCAGTGTTCACAATTCTTGTTTTAGCCAGAATTCGTTAAGTTCGTTATACAGGTGAGGAGGAAGAACACTGCAGAGGGAGAGATACTGATACTTTTTCACCCCCCCCCCCGCCCCGCCCCCTTTCCACAAATCATACACATGCACATGGAACACTTTTTTTGTGTGGCCCTCAAGTTCTGGTAGGCAATGGTCACATACCGTTTAGTATTGCCCGTGTACGTATTTGATGATGCTGTGGAAATCATAATGTCAGTGCAAAAAGAACAACAATAATGAAAACGAAAAGTGCAACATTTACTTTCGTTTTCTGTGCGAGGAAACTTTTTTCTTTGGCATGGTAAACCAAAACTTCAGCTTAGAACATGATAGTGTCTGCAAAATAAAAAAGTAAGAAGAGAATATTAATATTATTATTCTTTGACAACTAGAGCTATAGAAGATGTTAGTTTCGGGTTGACGTACCAACGCACTGTAAATGTGGGTGGATCTGATGAAATCGGACATAAGGTGGAAGACCAAATTCCTGAATAAGAAGAGGAAACATTTTCTATGAAAATCGAGATTTGCTTTCAATATGAAAGATTAACTATTTTTGAGCATACTGTTAAAATATTTTGCTTGAATTCGTTTTAGATACTAGCTGAGTTACCCGGCCCTGCCCGGGAGAAATATCTTTATCTCGAAAACAGCACGCACAATCGGCACACAGATTATGTATATCTAGGTAGAAAACAACTCACAACTGGCACAGTAACACCCGCATGGCCCGTGCATAATGCAGACGGCACAGAAACTCATGCCTTCTAACTTTGAAACGCAATCTGAAATTTAAAGTCGAAACAAAACAAAGGCAGGAGGGAGGCCATCATTGTTGAGGAGAAAGCATTATTCGATGTTTTTAGGCCTATTTTCATTTATTACAAAATTACGATACTTCTCTTTCATGTCAAAGGAATAGACATAGTAGCAAAAAGAACTATCTTTCACATGTAATTTTTTCAGGTCTGGGCATTTCTTCCTCGCAGCAGTGAATTTTTTTTCCTTGCTGTTTTTTTATATAGATAGGCCCATTGCGAATGACGTCACAGAGTGTTTTTGTTTTGTACTTCCGACACCTAAAATGGCGGGTGGATCAGCTGACGGGTGTAACTTCGAGAAATGTCTAAGCGGTTAAAATGCCTGCTGGTTGCATTGCAGTTGACTATTATGACACGGGTGGAAAGGATGGATCCAAGATGGTCAGATTCCCTACCATCCGTGTAAACGAGGGAGAGGAGATGAAAGAATTGACCGAACCTCTCCCATGTACGTGACCACATGTGTCATTGTTTACTGTAGTGAACCTTTTCTTAGCTCGCCGCCGATTGGTTCGCGACGTCTGAAGTGCTCGCTGTGCAAATCAGCGAACGAATAAAAATCAATGCTACCATCGCCATGGTTATGCACGGGCTTGACAGCTAAAATGGCCGATATCCGCAATGGACCTATATTTAAGTTTGATTTTTTAAAGGGATATAAAATTTTCAACTTTAGCCAGGTTTTGTCAAATCCACTCACAAATAGTATCAAATAAAGTCAGTGTTTTACCTTGTTGTAAGGCGACTCAAATTTCTGTAAAACCTCAATTGTGGCTGTATCTGTGCTTGGCCTCGGGCTGTCCCCCCGGTTGTCACCAGCGCTTCTCACTTGCTCATGCGTGTGGCTGGAGTCGACTGGGGAGGGTGGGAAAGATGACTTTCTGGGGGTGGTTAGGACTGTTGATGTCAGTGAAATGTTCAGTTTAGGGGGCGGGAGTCTATGTGGCGTGGAGAACGGTGCGTTTGCTTCTGCTGGAGTTTTGGGGTCGGATGGTACTGGTGATGGTCCTGGCGAGAGGGCCTGGTCATTCGGTTGTGGTGCAGTTTTTTGGTCCGAAGACCTGGGTGACTTAGCCAACTGATGCACCTGGGCGTGTGCTGGTGATGAAGTTATCAAGACAGAAACTCGTGGTGATAACCCCAACTGGCGTACCTGGTCATTTGGTTGTGAGGGAGTTTTAAACTCAGAAAATCTTGGTGACAAGCCCAGTGGATGTGTCTGAACTTTTACTTGTGGTGGCGAAGTTTTTGGTTCAGAAAGTCGTGGTAGCCAACGCGATGGGTCAACTGGAACTGCGCCTGTCTGTGGCTGGGTGTCGTTGTCGCTTCGTTCTAGTGAAGTTTTGGAGTCGGGAGAATTTGGAGAAGGACGAGGGTGGTCTGCAGGTTGAAACTTGTAAGCAAATTTGGGAATTGGTGGCACTCGTGACTTTGAGCTTAAAGTAGGTCTGGGTTTCTGCGGTGGTTCTTCTTTCACGGGTTCTTCAGAGGCGATTTTGGGCAGTGGCACTGGCGATGTGAGAAAAGATCTTGACGCCCTCCGGGATGCACCTCTCTATCAAGTGTTGTGACTGACCGTTCCACACCTTGTGGAGTCCTCTCTATGATTGTGAGTGGACCTTCCAGGGGCGCCGGACGTTTCTTCTTGAGGTTAGCAGCGGTGAGGTCACTGAGTGTCCTCTGTAAAGGCCAGATGGTCACATTATTGTCGCCAAAGAGAGGACGCTTCTGGCGCTGGCCGTAGATTTGCGAGACAGTTTTCTGCTTCGTCTTGATGTTGGGTACTAGAACAGAAGAGAAAACGCAGGATAATTCAAAATCATGAAGTTTTAACATAAACTCGATCTAACACAATATTTATATACAATATCCACATTACTAACGTACCTAAACATTCCATTCTACAAATGCTTGTCCATTGATTGGATAACAATAACCAATGAACATACACATAAAATTCAGCATGAAAAACACTTTAAAGAACTAGGAAGAATTCCAAACATTCTGAGAGCAAAAAGCACTTTTTTTAAAAAGAAAGATTTCATTTGCGAATATACACTTGCAGGCCAGTATACATTTGATGATAATTTGTAGTGTGTATAAAAAGGCATCAATGATTGACACAAAATATAGGTCTGACATCTAAATCATAAGTGTACAGAACCGAAATTTAAAGAACAAAAATATGTTTAAACCGGGTCAGAAAAATGACCCTAAGAATGAACAGGAACTCTGATTCCCTAGTATGTGTCCTGAATAGAAACTTAAAAATAATACTGAACCAAGAAAATGAGTACAATAAAAAAAAAAACAAACAAACAAAAATTAAAAGAAAAGAAAGGAAAGATACGTGAATATTTTGCCCACTCCGAGTTGCCAGACGGAGGCAAAATTAAATGCTTTTATAGCTTAATAACACTGGGTACAATGTTGTTTGGGATGCAGTGAGCAATCTAAAACCCTTTGTTGAAATACAGTATTCCTTTAGAGATCCGACAAAGATCTAAAATCCGTTCTGATTTAAGTAAAGAAGTCGCGACCTTAGTTCTTGTTTGTTACATCTCCATTTTCTGGAAAACAGCAGATCTTTTAGTATGTAGAAAAGGTATAACAAATGCACACTTTGACACTTTATTTATTTAAAATGCCTTGTTTCACAGGTTCGATTTATTCTAACAGCATGTATAATCATATTCTAAAGCTGCAAACGTTTGACGCCGAAGTTCTCTGTTGTGCAAAATGTATGTTGAATTGCAACAAGCAAAAATTAAGCTCGCGAAGTTATGAATCAGTTGATGTCTATTATTCTTTATCTGAAATGTTACTATGTAAGTTGGTCACACAAGAACATTCTGAATCCAAGGCTACAAAAAGAGCTGAAGAGGGAAACAGAGCCCGAATTTTCACATATAATGTTTAGATATCTATCTAATCGAACAATTTCACAGTGCGAGAAAAACATTTCAACATTTTGCGTAGGCATGCAAAGTCGAAGATGGGAATGAAGACAAATAAACACGTACTTAATCCATAATTAAATGGTCAAAAAATATTCCACTGCACAACAATCAACATGGCGGTGCTGTAGTTAGCAACAACAACGTCACTTGACCTCTGGCATGATCCGCTTTCAAACCTCAACTGCACCCGCAGAAAACTTTCATCATATTATTAGTTATAAATTCAAAGGCGGAATCAGTATCAAAGTCAGGTCGTGGGACCTAAATGAGATTCTAACAGCCTTCTGGATGCACCCATCTAAAAGTTTGAATGGTTTCGCCCCTGCTCGTGCAATCACCTCGAACAAATCGATAGGCAATCTGTGTTCGTAATGTGATACAGAAATATTTCTTCTGGTTCTCACTCCCTCTAATCCGCTTAGCAGTGCTGGGAGCGTCACCGCCTCGACCAGACTTGAATATGATCTTATAGAACTTGTTCATTCTTTCTTCTCAAGGAAGACTTATTCATTTCTCTGTCTGTTCTTATTCCTTCAAATAGAACTTTCGGTCTTTAAGTCTGGGTTTTAAGGCGCGTTGGCACGTAAACGGCCACTTTGGGGCTTTCATTGTCTTTCACTGTCTATGTGGATACTTTTTTTATTTTTGGTAAGAAGTGGAGAGAGTATAAAGTGTAGAAACAAAAAATATTAATCTAAATTATTCAGTAACATAGAAAAATAAAATGAAATGAAATACAATAAAATAAAACAACCAAAAAATAATGAAGAATTTCAACTTTTTTGTGATAATGCTGATAACGAACTGGACAGACAGGCTTCAGCAAAGAGATGAATGGACATTAAATACGAGTAAATGAATGAATAAATGAACTATAAATAAATAAATAAGTAAATAAATAAATATATAAATACATAAGTAAAACAATACAGAATAAACTAAATAAATAAATAACTTAATCAACTAATATTGCAACTATTAGAAAATCGGTGAAATATACTGAGAACAGTAAGTTAAAGGGTGTGAAAAGAGACCGTTTATAAGAGAACAATCTAGCGGCACAGGACAGTGGGCAGTGAGGTGGGGTAGGTGGGGTGGGGGATTAGCGGATTATAAGAACTAATAGGAAAGGATTAACCCTTTCAGGGATTAAGATTATACACATGTCAATGGTTGCACTATGCTAACCCGTTGGTAGGGCCGTTGACATCGCGCTGTGTCATGTCCGTGTGGTCTTTGGCATGGGCGTGTTTTTAGCTGTGGGTGAATGGCATTGGGGAGGGAGGGGCGAGTGTGTGTGGGTGAGAGTGAGAGAGAGAGACAGAGAGAGAGAGAGAGAGAGAGCGAGAGTGAGAGCGAGAGAGAGCGAGAGAGAGCGAGAGAGGGAGAGATCGAGAAAGAGCGAGCGAGAAAGCGAGAGAGGGAGAAAGAGAGAGAGAGAGAGGGGGCGAGAGCGAGAGAGAGAAAGAGAGAGCGAGAACGAGAGAGAGAGAGAGAGAGCGAGAGAGAGAGAGAGCGAGAGAGAGAGAAAGAGAGAGAGAGAGAGAGAGAGAGACAGAGACAGAGACAGAGAGAGAGACAGATAGCCAGTTTTGGCCCCGAGGTGCACACCCGATTTCTATCGGCCGAGAAGTTGGATGGCGCTTTGGAGACCTGCAGCTACAATGATGTCTCGGGCACTAGAGCCAACTAGTTTGTTTATTTCTTATTGAAACTCAATGTCGTCACATCACCAAATTAACCAACTGGTTGGCCGATCAGATTAATCTGGTATGAGCCGGGGCTTGCAGGTGGTGGTGAAAATTTAATGTAGTGCTACTGCAAGTTTTCGGCTCTTCCTGTCTGTGTTTCTCTGTCTGTGTGTTTGTATAATTAATATGACAATGTCTGCATTTTCGTCTCTTTGTCTGTGTATATTTACATCTGTCTGCCTATCTGTATGTCTGTTTAGCTGTCTGTATCTTGGTGCCGTCTGTCTATCTATACACACCCATTTTTGCCATCACTGTAATGGTATTGACAATATAAAAACATGCATGAATAACTGAATTTTGATTTGGAACGAACTGCAATAATCTTCATGAACCGAACATGACAACAACTTGTAATGTTTACATTTCCTGCAAGGTAACAATAGAGACCACTATCGCCCCTTGTCACTATAGCTTTGATCATTGCTGTAGATGTTTCTTAGTCAAATGTGGAAAAAAAAAAGGCAAAAAATTTTTTTAAAAATTGTATCTCGCGTAGTCCCATGTTAGGCTTAGCACTCTACTTTATTGTTTGCTGTCAAATCGCATTAAAAAAAAACAAAACAAATTTGGCCAATGAATGGAGATGTTCACTGATATTATTCCAGACAGAGGTATATTGTAGAGTCAATGGATACGTGAAATTTAGACATGAACTGTATCACGACAGGAAATCGAATGCGAGCCTCGATTTAGAAAGGAAAACAATGAGAAAACTGTAAAATGATTTCTAAAATAACGAACCCAAAAAATCATGAACTCTCGGTCACTGAATACCTTCATTTGACTAAAAAATAAAAATGAAGGCATGAAGGGACTTCACAATGAATAATTGAACAAGAAAGGGCTAATGAAATAATTCCTTATACATTTCTTTTATATGGAACATATTTTGTTGTTTAAAGTAAACTGTTTTTTTTAGCCCGGTGACAAAGTTTAGAATTCGAAAGCTCGCTTAGCTTAGAAGCTCACCGGTAATTATTGATCGGCTGACTGGTTGGATTGTGGCGTCACGACATTGACATGCGTTTCAGTGAGAAAAAAATTACTAGTGCGTGAGATCTCATTGTCGTGGCGTCACCAGTCAATTAGTCGGCCGATCAAAATCGATTGGTACGTTTCTAGGCTTAGTTTACTTTGTTTCTATTCTTTTAGAATGTATAGTTTTCATTAGAAATAAAACATTATATGCATATTTTTCTGTGTGTGCCAACCTTGTGCTTTGCGCGACTTCCCGGCTTTTCTGCGGTGTCTTCCCTTCGCTGACGAGACTGCCTGACGTGCCATTGAACTGTACTCCAGGCACGCATATGCGACTCGCTGTCCTGTTGCAATCTTGTCTTGGTCTCATGTTCCCGTTGATTCTGTCATGTGGCCGAGTCCAGCATGTGAGCGCATCTCCATTCATTAGGCCGACTCTTATGGCAATCAGTGTTACTTCATGTTGTGTTAATGATCAGCTTGGCACTGGAGTCTGATATTATTTACTCTTGACAGGTTCTTGAACCGTGACCACATAATGTTTTCTGCTAACTTGTGTACTAATATTTTGTAGTTATGCTCCATTGAGCAATGTCTTACGGTGATTCGCAAAATTTGTTCTTGTTCAAGTATCGTCTACGATCTTCACGCAAATCGTCAGTGTGATGATAAAAGGGCCTGTGTCAATTTTTCTTAGCTTTGAGAAAAGTGAATAGAAGTGTATTATCAAAGAGTCATCGACGTGTCAGTAAAAACTGTCACCAATTTATTTTTGCGAAAACTGATTGGCAAATCTGTATTTCCTATTTGCACCAAACTCTCGGGCTTGATCTATAGCTCAAGATCGCGAAAGATCAATGCAATTTTGACCGAAATGTGACTTACGCTTATTTGTTAGCACATTGGCGATATGCAGGATTTGACCCCTTGATAATTCGATTTCAATCGCCCCCATTTTTAGTGACGGGGGCACCGAAACGGGTAAGCGAGTTTTTTTGTTAGTTTTCCTGGCTAGGCAGTTGGTGTTGTAGCAGAGGTCGGGGGTTCGAGCCCCACCTGGGACACTCGTTTTTCTTCTTTCTTTCACTCCCGCTTTTCTGAGCACTAAGTAGGCATACACATCTAAGCGCCCCACCTTTCTCTCTGACGATAATACAGAAGTAAACTTCAAAGTTTTGTTACAACAGAAAGCGATTGCAAGTACATGGGGAATCGGTAATCTGATAAACTGTTAGTTTATGACACATTCAAATGGGGCCGTTTTTTGGGGGGGATAGCGCCCAAGGGACATTTAAGTATAGCAGGAAGAACAGGGTGTGAGTTTTTTTTGTTGTTGTTGTTGTTTTCTGTTCCCTTTTATGATTATATGGGAGTGGGAAGTGGGAATGGAGGAGTGCTTTGTTTATTTAGTTTTGGTTTTGTTCCTCATTGTGCTTCGGTCGGGGACGTCGACAATTGGTTTTGTCAGTGCTGTAGAGAACCAGACAGAAGAATACAAGACAACAAGAAAACACGGAAAGGGGAGGTGTATAATTTGTCAGCGTAGGGGGTGAAGATCTTTGTTTCTTGATTGCCTCACTTAAGCCTTGGCTCGTACTAGCCAAATTCGATCACCGAACGAGTTGGATGTGACGTCAAGACATCTCGTATCAATGACCACCCCTGTGCACTAGTCCAGTAGTTGGATTTCACTGAAACTGAGTGTTGTGACGTCACCCTTCAACTAGTTGGCCAATTAAATTGAGCTAGTGCGCGCTGGGGCTTAAGCTTAGAGGAGGGAACGACCTCCCGTAAATACAGACCCGGGAACAGTGAAGTGTTGGTAAGGGTCGGCCTACCCAAAAATAGTTGGACCACCGCCCCTGGTGTAGGCCTTTAAGTACAGCAATACTTACGCAAGAAGACATGCAACTGAACACAATAATTATGTTTGACAGATTAAATGGAATCAATGGTGATGCGTAGCTAGTTGGGATTTCCAGGAGGCTTGCTTCCCTGCCCCCCCCCCCCCCCCCCCACCCCCCCCCACCCCCCCCCCCCCCCCCCCAACCTGTCCTCCTTTTCAGCGATTTCAATTCCAGTGACTATTTACGCAAGCACTGAACTCCGTTTTGTATCTGGAACCAGTATTGAATTCCATAATTATCTACCTGTTAACCATTTATCCATCGGGCAGAGAGATAGATAGATAGATAGATAGATAGATAGATAGATAGATAGATAGATAGATAGATAGATAGATAGATAGATAGATAGATAGATAGATAGATAGATAGATAGATAGATAGATAGATAGATAGATAGATAGATAGATTCATAGATAGATAGATATATACATAGGTAGACAGACAGAGAAGGTGGATAGAAATATAGACAGACAGACGGATAGATAGATAGATAGATAGATAGATAGATAGATAGATAGATAGATAGATAGATAGATAGATAGATAGATAGATAGATAGATAACAGATCTACAGATAGATAGATAGATAGATAGATAGATAGATAGATAGATAGATAGATAGATAGATAGATAGATAGATAGATAGATAGATAGATCTAGATCATAGATAGATAGATAGATAGATAGATAGATAGATAGATAGATAGATAGATAGATAGATAGATAGATAGATAGATAGATAGATAGATAGATAGATAGATAGATAGACAGTGAGTATTGATAGATAGAAAGATAGATAGACATTCAAGCCCAAAGTTTTTACTAGCCTCTCAAGCAATACAGTTATCTGTGACATAACAGCTTCTGTACTACAAAATTTCTTTCTCTCTCTCTCTCTCTCTCTCTCTCTCTCTCTCTCTCTCTCTCTCTCTCTCTCTCTCTCTCTCTCTCTCTCTCTCTCTCTCTCTCTCTCTCTCCCTCTCTCCCTTTCTCCACGACAATTACTAGACCCGGGAGTGTAATTATGTCCCACTATATTTAATCAGTTTACAATAATTATCATCAAGATAATCGTATCACATTTATTAGTGGCAGGTAAACTGTAACAGATGTGATATTAAATCATATCAAGCTCCCCCGCATATTCATTACGCACAAGCACTACTTTTACCTCTTGATAAGTCAAGTTGGTTAATTAGCGTTTCCTAACATCGGATATCGGGGGTATGGAGCAAAATTGTTGTATCTCCAGTGATATGAATAAATTATTGGGGTTCATAATGACAATACTGTAGTAATGACAAACTGCTTCTTGCAATTTTTGTTCGTTATTCCGCTATCTTTAACCAGTTGCAAGTTACAGAGAAGCAGCATTGTTGTATCTACCTTAAAAATGTGATCTACCTTAAAAATGTGTATGTATTATAAAAACGGCTAACCTGTCGGTATGATCACTAACGACACGACCAGAGACCTGAGATCACACCAGATATAACAATACCCAATTGTCTCAAATACAATTCAGAAATTTACCTACTTCCTAACTAATTCTATATTCATACAATGCATAGCACTACTAATAAAAAAAGAATAGAAAAGACAAGAATGAGGAAATTCAGTAGAAGGACCACAAGTACGTCAAGGACAACGAACAAGACTAGAACAAAGACCTAAAAAAGAAAATATAATGGAAAAAAATGCAACCTAACTACGCCGATTACACTACAAGGTACGAACAAGAACAGAGTCTGAAAAAAAAGAACGTATCTACAGATAGGGAAGAGAGGGACAAGAGAAACGTCTTCCTAAAACAACGAGGAAGATAGAACGCTACAATCTAAACAAAAATACAGGTCCCTACAGAACTGTTCACTGTGATGAACGCGGTTCCTAGATTAGCCCACCTCCCGAAGAGGACAAACCAAGTTCACCACAGCAAACCCGCGCCACCGCCCGTATAATCAATTACAACGAAAACAGAAAAACATCGGAAAAAGACAGAAGAACAGACAGCCCTCAATCCAGGGTACAAAATTTCAGTTTCACTTAACTTTCAGCCTTATGAGTTTAAGTCCTCCCCTTAATCGGAGCTCTGGCTGCTTGTCTCCTCAGGCTGCACGCACACACACTGTCTCTCTGAAAGTTTAAGTACACATTAGTACATATTTATAGCAATACATGCATCAATACATATTCATCAATATACATAAATCATATCATCATGAAATTTCCATTCATCCCACGAACAAAGACAACACAAATTCCTACCACAAGATAAGTATTACGTGGACAAAACTAAAGTAACAAATGCCCACTGAAAAATACCTACTAACTAACTACAACTAAATATTACGAAAATGGACGAGTCACAACGGACGAGCCCCCAATGTCACAAATCCCAGACTGGGAGATGTAATAAGTTATGACAGGACAACAATCACGAACGAACAAGTTTAACACTTAACAGAACAACCCATCAGACTCACACATTTATTAAACATAATTATACAAATAATAGCGCCATTACATACATTATATTATTGAAATTAACTGCCGTACAACGGCCTTATTCTCACACACACTCTTCCTCGGATCCACAACCCGGTAGTTACTTCCTAAAGGCACTTCGGCCTCAGCCTCTCCCCTCAGGGTCTTAATAGCACATTAATAATTCACTGGCACCGCAGTCTCTCAACATCACCTTCCTATTGTCATACACCTTAGCATTCCACTAGCACCTCCGCAGGGCAATAACACATTATCATTTCAATAGCCCATCAACATGGCAATAGTACATTATCAGTTCACTAGCCCATCAACATGGCAATAGTACATTATCAGTTCACTAGCCCATCAACATGGCAATAGTACATTATCACATTCACGCTCATATCTACGTCCCTGTCCGTGGCCTGACCGCCACGACTTTATGTGCCTCTACTGTCCTGCACTGACAGCCTCACTCTTGGCCTATGTGTGGCCCCCGGCCCTATGCTGGCCTATCACCGTAGGCGGCGCTCTTTGGCCCGACCTCGGCACCTACAAGAATAACATTACATTGGTATAATGCCATACCATTTCTATTCACTCCACCTCTCCTTACAACCCATGAAGCGTACACACAATAGTTCACATTTCACTCACCAACATCTTACGGTAACACACCTCCATCGGAGTACACACTACTCACTCGCGCTACAAATCCATGAACTCAACTTTCATCTATCGCTCATGGCGCACATTGCTATATCCAATATCAAGGACTTCCACATTCCTCACATATACTTATTTACATCATGGTAATAGACGAATATAATATAATACATCAATCATAATTATCAATCAACGTTCTACCTACCAGTCATCACTGGAAAAACCACTCTCATCCGTCTTCCGACTGCTCCCCTTATGTTCGCCCGCTGGGCTCTTACTAGCGTCCGTTCAGTAGGACCTTCTAACTTGCAGTGATAGTAATACAGCGCTTTCGCCTCATTCAGACCCCCCCACTACTCACAACATGCACGCTTAACTTACTTGTCTACGTGCGTTAATTTTACTCTCCTCCTTTCCCCCCGTAATTATTAACTATCGCTCACTCCACTCGTGACAAAGTCGCGGATTGATAAGTTTAAACTGCAATATTGAAGGAACAGCAGTGAGACAAAGGTGAGCCAGTGTGTGTGAGTTTTAGCTCTTTATTTTAGGAGGTTTCGCTGCTCTTGGCATTTACACCTCATTTTTCTTCTTTTTATTTTTCTTGTTGTGGTAGAGATTCCTTTTTTTTGTTTTTTGTTTAAAGAAATTTCCCGGCCTTGCTGGAGATGCTCTTCTCGATTTCCAACTGCCAAGGTATCTTTAACGTGCGCGATGTGCACACGGGCCCTCCAAGATTTTCGTCCTTATCCGAGAAGACTAGGTGCTCGATCCTACCTACAATAGGATAAGGGGCAGGAATGTTTTGGCCCCGAAAAAAAGTTCCAACATGCCTGCAGCGATCGGGAATCCAGCCCGGGATCTCCCGCACGACAGGCGAGCGCTTTGCCTCTCAACGATCCCCACCCACTATAAAGGAACAGACAGCTGTCAGTATCAGGAAACTACGGAATGATGAAGTCTTTTTTTTGCCATATAAGCCATGAACTCCTCAAAGGATTTTTTTTTCTAGACTGTTGTTATAGTTACGTATTCACCCCAAGCGTTGTGCGATATGGGCGCGTAGGTACATGTACCTATCCCTAACCCCGTCCTTATCCTCAACCCTAAATCTTATCGAATCCCTAACCCTGCTCCCTTGATTAATTAACCAAGTTGGCCAATTGATTAATTAATCAAGGCTGTTGTTAGGAATATTGCGGGGGGGGGGGGCGGGGAGTTCTCTAGCTCAGGAGTCACAGAAGGTTTTGAAATACGTATCCCTAGTGCAAAAAATCTTGGGGGACATAGTAATACGTTCTTGTAACAACATTCTTATCAGAATGGACTATGAACGTTAGACAACACATTGAAATCTCTTTGAAAACAGTGAAAAAAAAAATCAAAAGAAACACTGACAGTAGGCTTTCACCAATGAGCAAAATATTCAGACATGTTACTCGTACAATTATGTCAGACAGAGCGCTGTTCCAGTGTTAAGATAAGATAAGATATGACTTTATTATCCTGTTGTCAGGAAGTTTATTGTCACAGCATCAGTAACAGTACAACAGCAAATACAATATCTAAGACCTACAAGTCTTTAACGCACACCACACACACGCACATTGCTCACACAACATTATCAGGAAATAAGAACATTACTCACAAACATACAGACATACACTGTCAGAAAAGTCCATTAGAAAAACTAACAGCAGCATACTACATGAGGAAACATTACTACTTCGAATGGCAGATGGCAAGGAATGATCGTCCATAACAATCTATGTTTCTTTTTAACCCTTTCAATATGGAAATAACATTGGAGTAAACTCTTTATTGCTCCACCTCTTTCAGGTTTTGTTTTTCCATTTCCAGCTTTTAAATGCAGATCAGTGGAGTGATTTAGATTCATATTTACCACTTAAAACAACTGGAATATTATTATGTCGATTTGAATATAAACCGGATTCGTGAAAATCTAGCTTTCACAGCGCCAGTAGTTAAAAGGTTAAATTTCAGCGGCGTTGAAGTAGAATCATCTGCAAATACAAACCTCAAAATAAACACATCGTTTCCAATCGAACTGGCGGATGCCAAATTAAAATAACGATAACAGACGGAAATGTCTTTATCAATATTTCGCGAGTGATTGGTTATGTAAACTGTGGCCAGGATGCCCAGCGGATTGAAATAGTAAAACATTGGGAAGATCATTTGATTTAAACTTGATTTGGTTAACTGGAGAACACTGGTCGCTTAACCCTCTTAGGCTGAGGCCACGATACAAGCGGAAGAGCGATGTTGAGCGATAGCGAGATTAAATATTATATTGTCTTCTAACTGGACGGCCATGTTATGAGCTGTTCCCGCGCAGATCTCGCCAGCAGTAAGCGGCACAATACTTTCCAATGTTTCTTCTCGCTCATCGCTCATAGCTCTACTTTCCTCGTCCCGCAGCAAAGGCGCTGTTGCGTCATGTACTACACAGCGACGAACTTGAACCACGAGACATCACACATGGTACAAGAGGCCAAAACATATGGATGTTGATAAAACATTTAATTTTATTTCTCTTGTACAAGAATTGCCATTGATCTGGAAAAAGGATCACAAAGACTTCCTCCAAAGAGATAAGAGAAGAAAGGCCTACGAAGAACTTGCCCGAGAAACGGGGTTTACAGTTTCAGTTTAGTTTCAGTTTACTCATTTATTTAGTTGACAACAAAAGTAGATCACGACATTGATAAGTAATGTCCAAAATGAGAATCACGTTCAAGTGAAAATGACATACGAAACATAGAAAAACAATAGCAGATAGAAAAGGGTATGTGTAATATGCATATTGTGTGTGTGTGTGTGAATACTTACTTATGCGCCACCACAGACCCCAACACATATGGTAGAAAATCAGCACCATCATTATCATCATCATCATCACCATCATCATCATCATCCTCAACAACAACTAGTGACTAATCTAAAAACTCAAAATAGATTTCAATATTTTCTTCACAATGATTACGCTTCAAACATAGTTATCCTGCCAGCTAACTCTACCGGCACCAGTAAAGTATTGTACCAGTTGATCTCTAACCCATGTAGCATCCGCATCATCTTTTAAATCATTTGGCAAATGGTGGTATTCCCCAAATTCTTCCCTTTTAGTATTGATGGGGTCTACTGGATACTTCCTTTTGCTGCCCAACACAAGTTTATGTCTGAGATATGTTGAAGTCTCAAGACATCCAAACATAATGTGAGCAACCATCTTTGCCTCTGACTACATACACGTATCAATACATCTACAAGCTACTCCAAGCTGGCTTGCCGCTGCTTCAGGCTTGAGAAAATCAGCTCATATCGTGACCACCCACCCAGCTTTACTACTCACAGATTGCGTCTCGCTCGCTAAAGCTATCGTTCCGATCATGGCCATCCCCGTGGCCACCCCAAAATGTATCGTTTATATAGCTAGCGTATTCTCTCACTTATCGCTCACCGTCTCTCGCTTGTATCGTGGCCTCAGCCTTCGGGTTCGTTCACACCAAACTGACGACAACGGGCGTGCAATCAAGGCCGAGCGATAGTGGTACACAATTTCTCTAAATCATATTATGATCGGATTCAGACCAACCTGCCGACAACAGGCGATTCATTTTCTCTCGCCTGTCCGACTTTTCACTTTTACAGTTTTATGTCTGCAGTAAAATTTCAACGACACTCAGCCGTGTAGCCAACACGCTCATGGCGTCTAAAAATAGCACAGGCGAGGTGCTTGAAGCAAAAATTTCAAATACAATTTTTTTCATCAAATGTTGTTTTTGAGCACAGATTTGAATTCGGCGACCCAAAATTAGATACGGGCGCGAAAGCTAGGCGTTCTATCGCTTTATAAAGAATTAAAAGAAAAATTATTCATGTTTAGTCATTTCAAAAAGGGCGATCGGCCGTGTTCACATGCCCGTTGTCGTCAGTTTGGTCTGAATGCGGCCTAAGTCAGACAGTGGAAAGTAGGCAAATAAAAAAGCGAGAGTGCAAACGACACTTTCAAAATGGCAAAACTCAGTATGTGATAATATCAAATTCCAAAAACATGCGTTTTTTACCTACATTCATTAAAAAAAAAAAAATTTGCTCGCAATAGACGAATGAAAATATAGGCACGTATTGTTCCTACCATGTTCAACGAGGACACTTTTCAATGCTGAAAGCTATCTTATCCTCGCCACGGTTTATATTTAATATTACTAGATTTTCCTCTCCATGTTTTGTAACGCCCCCCCCCTCCCCCCAAATAAAAGGGAAAAAATAAATCTATCTCCGATGTCACCTTTTGGTAGTTTGACGGCACTTTCCGGTGCACCACAAAATTATCCTCAGGTGTGAAATAAAGAGAATCGAGGTGCCGAAGAAAGCATCCTTTTGTAGACTGGGCTGTTCTGCTTGTATCAAAATATTTCTGAGAACCATTTTAACTGCAGCTTCAGTGTCCTATCATCATTCCCTCATGTAACCATATGCCGTCACTTCGAGCCTCCATACATTGGCGGACCTTGCTTCTCTGTAGTAATTCAAGTCAGTACTCGCAGATATAAGTTGACGGATTAATTTAATATCTGTAAATATTTCATGTTCTACATTTTTTTTTTTTATTGTTCGATTGTTTAATCTGTTCAATTTTCCAATTTTTTTTTCTGCTGTTTTTTTTTTTCCCCAAGAGAAGTTTTAACCGAAATATCGGTATTTTCTGTCTTCCTTTTGTCTTTGCGTTTTACTGTGTTGTACAGGATATTATTGCTTAGAGAGGCTTTGCTAAATACAACTTTTTCTTTTTGCCAATTTTTGGCTTCATGGTTTAATACTTGTTTCAATGCCCTAGTTATAACTGGTTTTCTTCAGCTGGTAGTACACTGAGTTAAGACTTCTTTGCGTCGGTTTTGACTTTAGGCTTGAACTACCTTTGAATCATCCAGCAAGACAAAATTATTTCAGACTCTCTGGTGCGCTAGGCCCCGTTTAATTCCATAGTCCATGAAACAGAGAGTCGAAGCAGATTTGATTTTGAGCCTACTGGCCTACTTGTCTACAGCATCCGGTCCTCTCCGCTATTTTTACGGAAAATGACTCATGAAAAACTATCTTTGCCTCTACAGCAGTGACGAGAGGAGAGGAACGGATGCTGTGGACAAGCATACAGAGGCAAAGAGTGTTTTACCTCATTGTCCGTAAACATAGCTGAGCCGAGCGGACTGTGGACAACAGCGGCAAAAGACGTCCAGAAAATCATGTGATATAGATATGTAAAGTGTACGGTCTGGCAAAGTGTTTCTCGTTATGTCATACACACTTGTATGCTGAAATAATAGTTTCGTACAATTGTGGCACTTTCGGCCTGTGAGAGTTGAGAACAATATTGCGTGGTATCAGGGTTTTGTTTCAACATATATTTGAAATGTCACATTAAGAATCGGTAAGATTAACCGTTTGCAGAGGACCCGAGCTAAGGCAGTGCAGGATAACGGGAAACTGGGGTAGACACAGTGCACGTTCTCAATCTCTCACTGGGAAAAACAGTTCATTCGTACGTACTAATCATGGATGAGAGAAGTGTTGAGTCATATTTTGGGTGTATTTGTGTGTGAAAAAAGGGGGGCGGGGATGCAGCGGATGGAGCATAGAGTGGGGTGGTTGCGACTTTTGAGAGGGATGAGTGGGGTAAAGAGTATCTGGGGGCTCTGAGAAATGGTGGAATGGGGCTGTGAGAGAAGAGGGCGGGGGCTGTATATGGAGGGGTGAGGTTGGATGGACGGATGGTTATTAGGTCATGCTATTCGCTGCTCCGAGGGTCCTGCTGTCGCAGTGTTTCAGGGAAACCGACTGAGGTCGAATACTGGTCCTGTCTCGGTGGGTCCCTCGTACAAGGTGTATGCGAACGAGTGGTACTAGCAGATGATCACCGTTCCGCCTATGACCATTCCGCAGCCTCCGGGCTCCGGATAAGCCCGATCCCAGGTCTGGAGAGACCCGGGGAGAATTTCTTCTCGACCGCCACGTGGTAGCAGCGGGGTAGCCCAAGCTGGGGGCTAGCTAACGGGGACGGGCTGACGGCTGACCTTCCCGAAGCCGTTAAACACTGGGAGCTTTCCGTTGCTGTAGGCAGATGGGGGCAAATTGCCTAGCAGAACGCAGTGGTGGCAGTCCCCGATTGAGGGCCGGGGACTGACCAGATCGATCTTTCGAAAGTCGTGCAGCAAGCACTACGTGACAACGACTAAACAAGACAATGACCGCACGCTGGCGGATGAGAAAGAGAGATTCTGATCACGACGTGATACGAATCAGTCGGTTCAGGCTGTCACCAGCCTCCTTTTGTCTGAAAGGGATCTAAGCAGCGACAAATTCCCACTTTACATGATGGTACAATATGGCAAAAATAAACGTGGGGCTGAGAAACCCAGACATATTCTCCGTAGGGAGGATGGCAGTTACCAGGTCCCCCTGCGCAAGTACGCTACTGGTAACCTGTGTCTAAATGCGAGTGTGAATGAGTGTGCGAAAACCAAGAAGGGGACCCTAGCGGCGAGGGATCCCCCTGCGACACTTAACATGTTGCAGCTCAACGTCTGCGGCCTTCGCCCGAAGGTCTTGGAGCTTACTAAGCTCCTGAAGGCAAAACACATACATGTAGCTCTCATCCAGGAGACTCTACTGAATGGGAGAGGCGCGCATGTCACAGGGTATACCATGTACACCTGCTCGTGTACCAAATGCCGAGGCATTGCCACACTGGTTCGCAATGACATTACGGCGGTGAGGCAGAACGCCCCGACGAGTAACGGTGAAACTGATACCCTCACCCTTACAGTATGGAAGGACGGCGTGTCCTTTACCATCACGAATGTGTATAATCCCCCTAAGGTCCCCTGCGACCTAGGGCTGACAGAGGCTACCTTTAGAAAAACCATCATAGGAGGAGACTTCAACGCACGAAGCCCTGAAATGGGATACACCCCAGAATCCACGAACATCGCAGGAAGAAACGTCGAAGATCTCCTCCTAAGTTCGAACCTGGTCCGGATACAATCAAGCGCCTCCGCGCCTACTTGCTTGCATCGTGCAAACGGCGCGGAGAGTCGGCCAGACATTACGCTTCTATCCGCTGACCTCGTTACCAGACACAGCTACACAGTCCTCGAGGACGTAGGTAGCGACCACCTTCCTCTCCTCGTACAAATCCAGACCAAAACAGCTAAGAAGAAGGAGAAACGTTTAAACTGGAATTACAAGCGAGGTAGATGGGAAGAGTTCAGAGAGACTTTAGGTTTAACTCTGAACGAGGTGGACCCAAACCAGGGTTCTATTGACGAAGCCAACGCCGTACTGACTACGGCCGTGCTCGCAGCTGCTAAGCGGAGTATTCCGCGAGGACTGCAGCCCCTAAATCGCTTGCCCTGGTCAAAGGAACTTGAACAGGCGGTCCGACAGCGTAAGAGGGCGAGAAGAAAAGCAAAAACGAGCACGGCGGCAAGGATCGAGTACAATAGATTGACCGCCAAAGTCAAAATGCTATCCAGAAACACCAAGAGGGCAAAGTGGTTAAACCTGTGCGAGTCTCTGAACGTGGACCCGAGTGGTGGCCGAGCGTGGACCGTCCTGAATCGCCTTAATCGGGGGCAAAGAGTGAAGAATGTCGCTCCGATACGGGCAAACGGGACGGTCGCGGTGACAGACCATAAGCGTGCAACCATGCTTAACCGACACTTTGCCAGTACAAATAAGAGTGGCAAAGCTACGAATACGGACAAGGGGCTCCGTAAGGTCAGGCGTCAGCTCGAAAAGTCGCAGGTAGACAGCGATTACGATGGCTTTAACAGTGAGTTTACCCTAGAGGAACTGGAGAGAGCACTTGGCAAGTGTAAAAATCGTAAAGCGCCAGGCCCGGACAAAATCTCCAACGAGATGTTGCTCCAGATGGGCCACACGGCAAAGAAATGGCTCCTAGCCTTAATAAATAGAACGTGGGATGAAGGCAAACTCCCTATTGACTGGAAAAAGGCAGTGGTGTCAGCTATCCCGAAATCAGGCAAAGATGGTACCGAACCATCACATTATAGGCCAATATCCCTTACCTCTTGCATCTGCAAAGTAGGGGAGAGGATGGTTAACTACCGGCTGACCTGGTATCTAGAAGAGCGCGGTCTTCTAGACAGACACCAGGCGGGCTTCCGTAGTGGCAGGCAGACGATGGACCAGCTTATCCGATTGACCCAAGCGGTCAATAATGGTTTCCATAGGCGGGAGCATACTATCGCCGTATTCGTCGATCTCAAACAAGCGTACGATAAGGTGTGCAAAGGTGGGCTACTCCTTAAATTACTCAAGGCGGAGGTCAAAGGAAATATATATGCATGGGTAAAAGATTTCCTTCACAATCGAACAGTCCGCACCAGAGTGAACGGACAGACCTCAAGCCAACTCACCATGGAGAATGGCCTACCGCAAGGTTCAGCGTTAAGCTGCACGCTCTTTGCGGCTTACACCAGCGACCTTACCCAACACCTGAGATGCGAAAAAGCGATGTATGCCGACGATATGGTAATCTGGAGGACAGGAAAGCATGTCCAATGGTTACAGCGAGACCTTAACCGGGACCTCGCGACGCTTGCCTGTTACTGCCGATTGTGGAAGATGGAGATAAACGTCGATAAGACCGTTTATCAACTCTTCACCAACGGAAAACACGTCCAGAAAGCCACCATCAATCTTAAGATCAATGGCCAGACACTCAAAAGGGAAAGCGCACCACGATACCTGGGAGTCGAACTTGACAGCAGGCTCAACTTGCAGACGCACGTCAGCAAGCTCGAGACTGAGGCTAGGAGGCGATTGACACTGTTAAAAACGCTCGCCAGTACCAACTGGGGTGCCACTGGGAAGGTTCTCAGACAGCTATATCTAGCCTACGTCCGAGCAGGACTAGAATATAGCCTACCACTGCAACCAATGGCCAGTGACCGAACGCTGTCGGCACTGGACCGAGTTCAGAACAGCGCCTTGAGACTCATAACAGGCTGCCTCAAAACCACTCCTACGAATGCTCTCGAAATCATGACCAATGTGGAACCACTGCAAACAGAAGGGAAGGAAGCGTACTACAGCAGTACGAGAGGTTAAAAAGGCTCGAGCCGGACTACCCGGCGCGGAAGGCGATCGAAATCGAACCGCCACCGAAAATACTCCAGAAGAAGTCGTTCCTGGGCGAAGCCAAACGGCTAACTGAGGAGTATGGGCTAGAACAAGACAGAATGCCCCTTCGGTTATGGACGAAAGAGCCACCTCACGCCTCCCTGAAACCCCCAGTGGTCAAAACCACGCTTCTAGATACAAACCTGACAAAGGAGGTCAATCCCACGATCCTGAAAACGGCAGCTGGCGAAACTATTGACTCGTACCCAGCACACATGATTAAGGCATATACTGACGGTTCGGCAGTACAGGCGACTACGAATGCGGGGTACGGGGCAATAATCTACTACCCTGACGGCACCGACACCGATAAGATCTATGGGCCATGCGGGGCGAATGGCTCCAACTTCGACGCTGAGGCGACAGCGATAGGGAGAACACTGACTACGGTTTTCAACGGCTTTGAAAACGGAACAGTATCGCCAGAAGATATTGTTGTGTTCTCAGACTCAAGGGCCACACTGATGGCCGTCCAATCGCTCAACCATAAGCTCGAGGCACATGGCGCAGATAAAATCAGACATATCTGCCACCAGATCATAAGTGGATACGGTGTCGAGGTCCACCTCCAGTGGATCCCCGCGCACATAGGTATCCGGGGCAACGAGGTTGCTGATAGCCTAGCGAAACAGGGTACCAGAGGCGAACAGCCAAAGCACCCAACGTCTTACCCAGCAGCCCGAGCCAGAATCCGCGCTCACGGACGCAGGAAATGGCTATATCAATGGGCAAACTCGGATAAAGGACGTAGGGTGTATCATAATCAAACCAAACCAGACATCAAAGACCCGATTTTGTCACTAGAACGCAAATACGCGACTATCATACAGCGTATGAGGACGGGGCATGTCCAGTTGAACGCACATCTAAATCGTTTCAACCCACTCCGTGAGCCAGTATGCCGGCACTGCGGGTCCCCGCAGGAGACTGTCGAACACATACTCGCGGAGTGCCAAGGACTGAAACAACTAAGAGCCCGCCACCTCCCAGATACCCCGACAGTCTCCAATTGCCTTTATGGGGACGTTAAACAATTAAAGAAAACTGCCATGTTTGCCATTGCCGTCACGAGTGAAAACTCGATCGGCCAGGGATGAGCACTCGAGGTCATGCTATTAATAAGATGCCTTCATCACCTACCAGTGTAATATCTCATTACTTGATATCCCCCAAGGCTGCAGTTTGACCGCTCTCCCCTACTCCGTTAACCAGTGATTCTCAAGCGGGGGGCACTTGGCTCTTAGGAGAAGAATGTTGTACGGATATGCACTGACCATACCCATGCAACACGTTTTGAAGATAGATCTATCTAGGCTAGGCCCGGTCTTCATACACACAACGTGCTGTGCGGAAGTTTAAGTCATAACGTGATTGTTGCAAGTACATTGGAATGGTCTGATGGCCCTGGGGGGCGTGTGGGGCTAGTCAGTTTGTATCAATGGGCGGTAGTCATATTGACTACTCAGGCGAAAAGGAGCTGAGGTAGCTGTACCTGATTGGAGACGGGAGTGCTCTACTAACTCTAGATCTAGATCTAGTATAGACCATTTAGTTCATGACGTTAATGTTACTGCTTGCAGAGGCATTGCTTCACGATTGTGACTCTTCTCTCGTGGGCATAGGCCTAGATTGGTCGGGCCTAAATTGGTTGCTAGGATCATTCAGCTCTTCTGTGTGTAGAGTGTAAAATGTAAGCGCTCTTCTATGGATGAAGAAGATTGATTCACATGCAATTCCGATGTGTGTTCTACGTCATCGAATTGTGTGCGTTGTACGGATATGCACTGTCCATATCCGCACAACATGTTGTACGGATATGCCCTTCCAACAGGGAAAATATTGAATTTTGTTCACTGTTCGCCTATTGCTGTAGGCCTTGATTGAAGACACTTATTTTGTAATTTTAAGTTCAATCGCTATGGGAAAACATTTTTCTTGTAGTCGCAGTGGCACTGTAACAAATCAGCATCATTAATTTATCGTTATATCAAGCTTTCTTTTCACGCTATGCGCCTTGGGCCCAGGCCCCGATCAGAGCCCAAACTGTATGCACGATTTTTTTCGAGGTGTGAAGAAGGGAGTGTCTCATCTTATCGTTTCTAGTATCTTTGATATAGCCTAGGACTCTGAGAACCACTGTCGTAAAACAAAACTGGCGTTACCCATAGCAGATGAAACGTCCGTGATGTTGTATGCTCGCGCTAAGGAAACACGCAACGAGGAACCTGGCGAAGAAAACAAAAATTAATTAAGAATGATTACTCACTGCGTGAGTCGATAGCGCAATGCGCTTTCCTGCTCTGTGGCGACCACCTTGTCTAGGTTATCGTGATATAATGTAGTTGTTTACTGAACAGTTTCTTAGTGGAGTCTGAAAACAGGGAACTTTTTTCTGTAACTTGTATTTTTATGTGTATATTAACTGATTCACTCCTATAAGCCGCTCTCAGCGGTTCAAACGAAAAAAGCACACAATTATACTAATGGTGCATGGAAATTACATAGACAGTAGGTGCTTGTTTGTAAATTTCCAATAATTTGGCATTTTTCTATATGTCACAATGTCTTCTCATAGCGGCAGTGCTGATCCTTAATTTTCAGAATTTGTATTATGAGAGCTGCGGTCATCCTAAGAAAGCACTAGGAGTGATTATTTAAGTTTCGATGGTGAGAGGTCGAATACCCAGAAAGGTACTTAAACATAGTTTCCGTATCATGAACTGCTGCTGTTGTTTAATCTGACGTCTAATCCCACCTTTAAACCTTTTCTCTCACCTCTGACTGTACAGGAATGGCCAGACTTCGGCTCGTGAGCCACGTGTGGCTCTTTGACCTTCAATCGGTGGCTCATGAAATAACCTTGGCTGAAGCCTTTTTTCATCACAGTTAATATAAATTTTCTAGTTTCTTAGATGTTCCCGTAGTTCATTACCGTATCTAATATGTTTAGTATACTTAAAACAATTATCAGTCAAGGTTTTGAAAACATTTACTTATGTGTACTTTGTGATTACTGAAACTAATACAAATTAACAGTTTAAAATATTGCATACATGAGTAAATATTGTTGCATTCATGTATTTCTTAAACTATATATTATATTTGTGGACTTGGGATTGTTCGTTGCAAAAGGCATCTGAACCACTCAACACTAAGACTTCAAAATATTTTATATGGTGCATCAGAATGGATGTAAGGGTGCACAGTTTTTAATAGAAGTCTCAAATCGGTGTAGTTTTGTTTTTTATTGGAAATTCATTGTTTCCCCAATTTTCACTAGGCTCATTGACATGCTGTAGGTTTTTATGACATCACCACTTCCTGAAAATTTTCGGTGCGCACCACCGCACACTGTGTACTGTCCTATCGCTGAGTTTTGGGGATGACCCTATGCATCTCGGCTTTTGTTGTTATTCCTTTCGGTCTGAAGTGGTGTCCTTTGTTGTTGCATCTCTCTTATAAGCTATTTATGCAGCATTAATGCCTTTCTTAGTCCACAGGCGTCTTAAGTTTTACCAAAAAAAAAAAAAAAACTACACAAGCCTGTCCATCGAACGGTTACTCAGCTAGTTTTTATATAAACTTTTTGTAACAAAGTGTGCATGTGACGATAAAAACTTGTGTGTAAATTTTGTTGAAATCTTGTGGCTCTCGAACGTCTGAAATTTGTCGTATGTGACTCTTACGTTAAGCAAGTTTGGCTACCACTGTCTCTATTACCTTTTATCTATGCATAATCTTGGCGACCTATATACAATCCTCAATGATCACACTATCCAAAAGACTCAGCAGGCTGTAGGTCCAGCGTGTCAGCTCTATGCTATGGACAAGGAATGATTCGGTTGCTTGGGTTTTTTTTGGGGGGGGGGGAGGGGGAGGGGGGAAGGGGAGAGAAGGAGAGATGAAATCCTGTCTTTCAAAATCCTTGAAATGAGAGGACAAAAGAGGGTAGAAGAGATAGAGGGTACCCAGAAGTTGTGATAGTTTCAGCCTCTTGAAAGATTGTCAATATTATTGTTCTTATCTTTCTCTCTTTCTGTCACTTCTTATGACTCTCTCAGCCCTGTGTTTCGCCGTCCGAGCTGTGTCTCTTTATTTTTATTCTCGCTTCTCTTTCTTTCTATTCTTATACTTTTATCCTGGAAATTCCTTCTCTCACCCACTCGCGCCCCAGGTCAAAATTATCTGAAGCAATATCTCAGTACAGATTGTGCACTATCGGAACGGCAGGTTGCACATAAGAAATGGAGGACTCTGCTATTACGATAATGCCACAAACATAAGGAGAAATTAAAGGCATGAAAGGGCAAATGATAGAAATAGTCGAGTAAAGGAAGAAAAAGTAAAGTATACTGTCGTGTTATGGGAAAAGACTATATGAGCCCTAAACGGAATTTTACAGGAGAGATCAGTGTTAGATTTAGACTTGGTGAGGCCATAAGCTTTATATCAGGGGTGGCCAAACCGTGGCTAGCGAGTCACATGCTGCTCTTTGACCTTCGATATGCGGCTCGTGGAAATAATGTTGGCTGAGCTTTTTTTTTTTTTTTTAAACATTTGTTATATATGTGTACTTCGTGATTACTGAAACTAATACAAATCAACAGTTTAAAAAACTGTACACATGAGTAAATATTGTTGATACATGCATTTCTTAATATATATATATAAATATTTTGTAACAAAATGTGTATGTAACAATAAAAACGTATGTGAAAATTTTGTTGAAATCTTGTGGCTCTCGAATATCTGAAGTTTACCGAATGTGGCTCTTACATTAAGCCAGTTTGGCCACCCCTGCTATAAATATAGAATGAGCATTGAGGCCCCTTGTAAAAAAAGTTACATTGGAAGGTCTCACAAAAGTGCATGCCAAAACAGGGCCTGGGTGACGACAAAAATTGGAAACATAATAACATTACCTTTTGATTATTCAACAGCATGTTTAATGAGTTTAAAATTGGGCCGTCTTAACATCATTATGAGCCCCTGGACACTGCAATAGGCTGCGGCCCGCCCGTGCGAAAGCTCAGACACTCCCCACAGACTACTCATGCATGAGGCCCCCTTAAACTTTGAAGCCTCTGGGAACTACCGAGTGTGCCCAAGTCTTAAGACAGCTCTGGCTTAAAATATACTGAAATTGATACCGTATTAAAAAATTTATAAAATTTTAAAAGCCATAAACATGTCTGAAATTTTCTCAAGCCCCTTGGCACTGTGGGCCCCCTAAATTGTATCATTTATCTATTTTATGCCTAAGTCCGGAACTGTAGAAGACGCAGATTAAAATATCACGGTGCACCTTTTTTTATTCTGTGTTCAATGTCCATTTTGTGATGTCCAAAAGAAACTATTAATGGTACAACATTATAACCCAAACAGAAAGGCGACCATCTTGAATTTACCAGCCATCTTGAATTTTTGTTTGTACTCAAATCATTTTGTATTGAAGACACATTCTTTCCAACACCATAATACATATTTTGAGATGTAAAAAGCACTTGTAACAAGTTATTTTTATGTATAACATCTGTCATGTAGCCTATTTCCAATATGTGTCCGATATCTTGCATTTTGGGTGCCATTTAAAATATTTTTAGTGGCCAACACCTTTTTCTTTGAATACCTCCTATGGGCAACATCTGTGGCAAGTCTCATGCTTCTATCAATTTTTGAACGGTAGGTCCAAAAATATAGACTTGTCAACCCCACTAATAGAGCAAATTTCGTTTTATGAAGTGATTTTAATAAAATAAATTTTAACCAAGATTGACATATACCGTGTTTACCAGTTCCATGACAATGTAGAGAGGAAAGAATTTGGTGGATGTTTGACTTCAAACGAGCATGCCTCATAGGTTAAGGCATTTTGTCCATGTGTTTTACACAGATAGTTGCGAGCCAGTGCCAAAGAAGCTGCTTTTATCTACCAACTGGGTAATTCTTGGGATAATGAACGGCTTGGCTCAGGTATCTAACCATAGCACGGTGTCCGTTCATTTGCTCATGAAATGCCATCATTATCTAAATTGGACGATTTTTCTGTCCAGTGAACGCACTTTAACAGTGGGCGGATGTCGGGCAAGAAGGTTGTAAGTGAGAAATGTTGAAAGACAGATCACCTTCGGAATTGCAAGGGTTGAAGTAACATTTGATAAGTCAAAACTGAGATGTCAGTCTTAAACAAGTATAATAGAAACAGTCTGTTTGACACTGCTAGGTGGTTAATACTGAAATCAAGTTAGAAACAGATAAGATGTAGATTAACGTTTACAAGTTGTTTATAAGAATTTGTCTTGTTGATAAGTAAAACATGGATTTGTCACTCCCTCAGGTAACTCAGATAGTTACAGTCATGGAAACTGGATTTACCATTTATTATGCTGATGGTGGTTGTAGTAAAAGTGGTAGTTTTTGATAGCTGTATAGCGGCTGGTGTTTAGGTCTTTATTTTAGGAGGTTCGTTGCCATTTATGGCATTTACACCTCAGTTTTCTTGCTGACAATTTTTTTTTGTTCTTTTTTCTGTGTGTTTTTGTGGCAGGATTACTTTTTTCAGAATTTTCTCCCAGCAGCGGTCTTATTCGGCCTACTCTTCTCAACTCCTAACTGCCAAGGTATCTTTAACGTGTGCAACGTGCACACGTGCGCAGAGGCCCTCCGAGGTTTTCGTCCTTACCCGAGAAGACTAGGTGCTTGGTCCTACCTACCATAGGATCATTGACTGGAATTTTTTCCCCCGAAAAAAAAAATTGCCAACATGCCTGCACCCACCGGGGACCGAACCCGGTATCTTCGGCATGAGAGACGAACACCCTACCTCTAGATCACCGTGTCCCCTCAGTGGTTGTTATAGCGGTTGTAGTTGTGACAGTGATGGTAGTAACAAGCTGTTGGAGTCCTGAGTCTCAAGTCCCTTCTGTCTCAGTTTCAGTGTGAGTTGTAGAGTGTATGTAGAGGGACCTCGCTCACGATTTTAATGTGAGGTGTAGAGTATGTATGTAGAGGGACCTCGTTCACGGTTTTAGTGTGAGGTGTAGAGTATGTATGTAGAGGGACCTCGCTCACTGTTTTAGTGTGAGGTGTAGGGTATGTATGTAGAGGGACCTCGCTCACGGTTTTAGTGTGAGGTGTAGAGTATGTATGTAGAGGGACCTCGCTCACGGTTTTAATTAATGTGAGATGTAGGGTATGTATGTAGAGGGACCTCGCTCACTGTTTTAGTGTGAGGTGTAGGGTATGTATGTAGAGGGACCTCGCTCACTGTTTTAGTGTGAGGTGTAGAGTATGTATGTAGAGGGACCTCGCTCACTGTTTTAGTGTGAGGTGTAGAGTATGTATGTAGAGGGACCTCCACCACGGTTTTAGTGTGAGGTGTAGGGTATGTATGTAGAGGGACCTCGCTCACGGTTTTAATGTGAGATGTAGAGTATGTATGTAGAGGGATCTCGCTCACGGTTTTAATGTGAGGTGAAGAATATGTATGTAGAGGGACCTCGCTCACTGTTTTAGTGTGAGGTGTAGAGTATGTATCTAGAGGGATCTCGCTCACGGTTTTATTGTGAGGTGTAGAGTATGTATGTAGAGGGACCTCGTTCACGGTTTTAGTGTGAGGTGTAGAGTATGTATGTAGAGGGACCTCGTTCACGGTTTTAATGTGAGGTGTAGAATATGTATGTAGAGGGACCTCGCTCACTGTTTTAGTGTGAGGTGTAGAGTATGTATGTAGAGGGACCTCGCTCACTGTTTTAGTGTGAGGTGTAGAGTATGTATGTAGAGGGACCTCGCTCACTGTTTTAGTGTGGGGTGTAGAGTATGTATGTAGAGGAACCTCGCTCACTGTTTTAGTGTGAGGTGTAGAGTATGTATGTAGAGGGACCTCGCTCACTGTTTTAGTGTGAGGTTTACAGGTACCTCGCTCACGCTTTTAGTGTGGGGTGAAGAGTGTGTATGTAGAAGGACCTCGTTCACTGGCGAGACCGACAAAAGGCAAAAATGTCTCGAGTCAGACAGCGGAAAGAAAGACCTGGCGCATGAAGACAAAACAGTGGTAAACATCATTGACTCAGTGTACCACCTTATAGTGCTTGTGACAGTTGTACAAGTGGTGGTGGTAATAGTAATGTTGGTAGAAGCACAGCGAGTAGCGGGGATAATGGGAATTATGTCCAGCAATCCTTTTCTTCAGATTCTCTAAAACAGTAAAAGTAGTCTTGCCTTTGTTTTTGTCCGAAAGAAATTGAAAGCATGCTTTCTTCTTGAATTTGGAAGTGTTTTTACTTGACGTTCAGTTTTCTTTATATTATTTATATTAACAGTCACTTTGAAAATATTACTTAGTTTTATTTCGCGAGCAACTTCACTGCAAAAAGAAGCAACAACCACCTCTCTCTGCTCCCCGTCCCTGATTCAGAAAGACACAATATACAACAAATAATGACAACATTTACAACAACATTGGCATCAGCAGCAAGAACGAAAAGTATTAAATATTTTCCTGAGCACGCAGTGTTCTTTCTGATATCAGCTATGGATAATTATTGCTCTTTTAGTTTGTTTGGGGCTTCGTATCTGTTTGTATGTGCTTATGTACAGTCATGTCAAGCACTTGACTTGTGTAAACATTCAATGGAAATAGCAGAGGATTAGAGACAGATGTTCGGTTCTCTCTCTCTCTCTCTTTCTTTCTCTCTCTCTCTTGCCTCTCCTCTCTCTCTCTCATTCTCTCTCTCTCTCTCTGTCTCTTGCCTCTCCTCTCTCTCTCTCTCTGTTGCTTCTCCTCTCTCTCTTTCTCTCTCTCTCTCTTGCCTCTAATCTCTCTCTCCTCGCCCCCTTTTCCGCTCTTTCTCATCTCCCTCCGCTCTCTTTCTCTCTCCTTCTCCTTCCTCTCCACTCTTCTCTCTCCTCTCTCATTCTCTCCTTTCTCTCTCTCTCTTTCCCTTTGTGTCTCTCTTTATTTGTATGACGTGAAGCAGCGAAGGCTGCAATTTCTCAGAAGGGCTCTTGAGTATCCCATGGCAAGGAGAATGGTTTGTGTAGGTCATTGCAATCTGAGATAGTTAGATAGACAGACAGACAGACAGATAGACAGACAGACAGATAGATAGACAGACAGACAGACAGACAGATAGATAGATAGATAGATAGATAGATAGATAGATAGATAGATAGATAGATAGATAGATAGACGGATGGATGGATAGACAGATAGATAGATAGGTAGATGGATGGATAGATAGATAGATAGATAGACAGACAGACAGACAGACAGACAGACAGATAGATAGATAGATAGCTAGATAGACGAATGGATGGATAGACAGATAGATAGATAGGTAGATTGATGGATAGATAATTAGATAGATAGATAGATAGATAGATAGATAGATAGATAGATAGATAGATAGATAGATAGATAGATAGATAGATAGATAGATAGATAGATAGATAAGATAGATAGACAGATAGATAGATAGATAGATAGATAGATAGATAGATAGATAGATAGATAGATAGATAGATAGATAGATAGATAGATAGATAGATAGATAGATAGATAGATAGATAGATAGAAAAGATAGATAGATAGATAGATAGATAGATAGATAGATAGATAGATAGATAGATAGATAGATAAGATAGATAGACAGATAGATAAATAGATAGATAGATAGATAGATAGATAGATAGATAGATAGATAGATAGATAGATAGATAGATAGATAGATAGATAGATAGATAGATAGATAGATAGATAGATAGATCGACAGCCCAATTCAGGCAGGAGAATGTTTGGTATGTTATTTAACTAATGTCATGAACTATCGACCTTGTCTCAGGAAAAACAAATCAGCCTATAACAATAACATCAGTGAGAAAATACACACAGAAACACGCAAATACGTATTGCGCAAATCACAGACAGACAGAAATATGCTCACAAATGCGCACAACCACACACACATAGCAAATACGATGCATCTTGTTTGTTCCATCTCCATTTTTTGAAAACCTGGACATCTTTTACCATGTAGAAGAGGTATAACAAAGGCACACTTTGACACTTGTATCAAATGCGTTGTAGCACTTATCAAGCTGTTTCACAGATGCGATTTATTCTAACTCCTTATCATAATGACTTAAGCCGCAAACTTGTGCTAAAAGTGGAGTTGGAACAAACCTGAAGTAAGTGTATCAAACGAGAGAAATGCCCCACTTCAGCTTTTCCATTCTGTGAGATTTATCAAACCGTGTTTGTGGAACACAATTATTAATTCTATTTTATCTTCATTTTCCATTTCCCCAATGGTCTCTGAGCGAGAAATTCGTGCAGAGAATGACGTATTCACCATGCCTACCTTATTTGCATTATCTAAAGACCAGATAGAGAAAGTCTCTCACATTTCTCACTCTTATTTCCCCCAACAGCCCCCGTGGAGAAATGAAGGGAACAGACATTCCCCCTGCAGTGACCCCCTAAACAATCAAGAAAGCGAATAACTTATCACCTTTCATCTAGCAATCCCCCGCTGTTTAACTGACATGGGTGTCCAGATTTATAGACTGAAAATTTAGGTTAAATGAAAATTATAGTATACCATATTGCAGATGGATGATCGCGTCACAGATTAAACTGGGGCAAATGTAGAATAGATATATAGGCCACTCTGATATAATGGCTATTTTCACACCTGAAACTGACTCGACGTAGAGGTTACTGGGATGAGAAATGAGGAAATCGGTCATTCAACTCTGGCCAACTCAGATGGCCAAATTCCTTCCTCTTTAACTAGGCTTTGAATTTGTATGTTATGAAAACAAAATTGTCATTACTGAAGAATTTCCTTTCTAAAATACTTTCGCAACTCGTGGAAATACAGAACTATATTATTATGAAAGAGTCATTCTCAGGAAGGTATCTATACTGCATTTTCTCTATCATCAGTGGAATCAATATCGAAAGAGAAAAGAAATATTATTGTGGTGTTAGGACTGGAGACATGGAACGATATGCGATTGGCCCTTCCATTCGTGTTCTTGTATTCAGTAGATACACAAGTGTCGTGAAGTCTAAGGTTGTCAATCTGAGGATTTACTGTAATAAAACTTTTAAATACGTTTTTTTCTCCTGCGGATTCAGGACTTTGGGACTGCCTGTATATACAAGTCTGTCTGTCTGTCTGCACGTCTAGCTGTCTGTCTGTCTGACTGCATGTCTGTCTGTCTGTCTGTCTGTCTGTCCTTTTCTCTTTCTCTCTCTCTCTCTCTCTCTCTCTCTCTCTCTCCCCCCCCCTCTCTCTCTCTCTCTGTGGGGCTTCTTTCTTTATGAAAAAGCAATAAATAAAAAATGAGGTTTTTCTTTCTGTTCTAGTCAGCCAAAGTCCGACGGATGGTTGATCGGAAAGCTTTCTCTTGATTATTATTTATTCAGAAAAGGGAAAACAAATGAGTAGTTAAGGCATTCTTTGATCGGCTATGTATATCTCTACATCTTAGTCCCTTTCGGCCCACCTGGGGTAAACTTGGCTGATGTAAGTCAAGCTGGTCAGCACAGACTGTGTAATAACGGGTTTATTTTCTGTTATAACATATGACATCACGTAGTAGAAAAATCGTGGCAAATCTGATTAAAGATGAGATAACGCGTTATTTACTCGCATGCCAAAAACACTAGTGTTCAGAATGATAGAAAAACACGGCCTGCTACTACAGAAGTACGTACGTCCCCCACATTTTTGGCGCTAGGGGTACGTATTTTAAAGCCTCCTGTGACTCCAGAGCTAGAGAGCTCCCCCCGAGAAGCTACTCACAACAGCCGTAATTAATTATTCTTTCAGATTTTCTTTTTGTTTTTCTCCTGCTTTTTGGTTGAAAGGGTAGGGAGCAGGGTTAGGGATTCGATGAGATTTAGGGTTGAGGATAAGCACGGGATTAGAGATAGATACATATACTTACGCACCCCCAAGCACAAAACGCTTGGGATGCGTACGTACTTGTAACAACGGCCTTTATAACAATAGGCCTACACTTTCATTCTCTCTATCTTTCTCTGTCTATTTTTTTCATCATCTATTTATTTCTTTATCTGTCTTCTTATTTATTCATTTACTTATTCATTTATCTATTTATTGGCTTGTTCAGTTTAGGCATGCCTTTAAATGATATTTTTGTCATAATCACTGAGCCAGGCACAAATAGAATACGGACCACCTCGTATTTACATCTGTGACACACCCGGAATCCGCTAAAAAAAGGCTCAACAACAACTGATGATAATCAAGTCCAAGCTACAGCTTGTCTAGATGACAGGATTGCTAAATCTGCGGTCTTCATGGAAATACAAAAAAAACCAAAAAAACTTACATACGCCAAACTAGCATGGCATTACAGTCCAACATGCATGGGCTCCAAGTACTCACAGTACGGGTAATCGATCACAGCCATAAGTCTTACGATGAAATGGGTACTACTGTAATAATGAGCTACTGCCCCTGGGTAGACGAGCTGGAAATAAGCGAATAAGGAACTAAATGTACAGCGGTTTTCAAAGGGGGCAAAGGGCGAGTAGAACAGCCTTATCTCGATGTCTAAAGTGGGTAAGACCAAACAACCTTTTTTGAGGGCTAAGAACAAGGGGGGGGGGGAGAATATTGCAGCAGAAGAAGAAGAAAGAGGAAACAAAAAAAAAACAACTAAAGAAAAGGAAGGAAAATGCAGGAGAACTAGGAGAGCAAGTGGAAGACCTAGCACAAAAACAACAACAACGAAAAAAAAAAAAGGAGCAAGGAAAAAAAAAAGAATCACAAGAAATTGGGGCCACGGTGGTCTAGTAGCAAGGTGCTCGCCCCTCGTGCCGAAGGTACCGGGTTTGAATCGCGGTCGGTGCAGGCATGTTGGAATTTGGGGATTTTTCTCAAATTTTCCTGTCCCTGATCCTCTGGGAGGTAGCATCGAGCACCTAGTCTTCTCGGATGAGGAGGAAAAAAGCTCGGAGGGCCGGTGTGTACGTTGAGCACGTTAAAGATACCTTGACAGTTGGAAATGGAAATGGAAAAGAGCAGGCCAAACAAGCCGCTGCCCGGACAAAATTAAACATAATTTATCCCTACCACTCCCCCCGACCCCCCCCAAAAAAACAACAACAACAACATAACCGCCGACCGGCGCTGTACTGTGGCGACGACGTGTCTGCTCCAGTTGTAACTTGGCTGCAATAACACTAAAGTCAATTTTCCAAATGACATTAAAGTTAAAGAAGTGTACAAAATAAAATTAAAGAAAAACCCAACAGAAAAGCAAAGTGTAAATGCTAAGAGCATGTGATCCTCTTAAAACAGACCTCAAACCGACTATTTTGATTTTTTGATGACTGTTTTATTCGGGGTTTACACCCTTTTCAGAAACTGAGACTGCATCACAGACAAAGCTTCTGCTCCTGCCGGCCGCCGACAAGACATGATCTTAAACACGCCTCAAGAAAATAATGCACACGTCGTGACGACCGTTGAGGATATTTGAACTTGAGGCATCTGGCATTCCAGACAAACGGTCTAACCACCAGGCCACTGTGCCGGTGTCTGAAAATAAGAAAGAGAACGAGCTGTGCACAAAACGGTAGGAAAATATAAACAGATACAAGGAAGAAAAATTTTAGAACAAATTAAAGAGAAAACAAAAAAAAAAAAAATCTGGAGACTAAAACTTATTGCAAGAGATTTGAAAAGAAAAATTAAGAAAAAGAAACAATAGACGAAGGAAAAAAAAAACACGAAAAATTTGATGCAAGAAGGAGAGAAAGAATAAGAACTAAAAGGAATGAGAAAGGAAGGAGGAGCAGAGAGGAGGAGAGACACAAGGTTAAAGAGTGAATGACGCCAGTTTAAGAATCCAACGATGATGAAATGATACATTCCAGAATATTCAGAGCTGCCGAAATTCTGACAGCCGTTTCCCCTTGAGACGTTCCACTCTGGCCTTCCACATGTCTGGTCTTCGTTATCTGTAATGACTTTTAATGCAGCTGATGCAAATCTCAGAATTGTACCTTTGCTTTTCAATAGCCTTGGCGTGGGGGGGGGGGGGAGAAGTGGATGCGTGTGGGGGGGAGGTCGGGTCAGTGCTCTCTCTGCAGCCATGATTACCTTACTTACAGAGATGAGGATATTGAAGCCCACGGACCAGCCTTGTGGTTAGGGTGCTTGCTCTGGTTAAGAGAGATTCCCAGTTCAAATCCCACTGGGATGGTATTTCTGTGTAACTAGTTTCTCATAGCATTTAAAAGACACTCGCTCGACGGTGGCCAAAGTGGCGTCTCTTATTTAGCCTACCTAAGCTAGCTGACATCGGATCTTTAAAGTATACTCAAATTCTCTATCTCTCTCATTCTCTCTCTCTTTCTCTCTATCTCTCTCCCTCTCTGTCCGTCTTATGCTTCGTTTGCCTCACCGTATCCCACTCTCTCCTTCTCATTTTTTGTATTGTTATCGAAGAGAGGAAAGCACCATCAGAATAACATAGGTTGGACTCTGTATGGAGGGGATTCGAACCGGGAACCTCTCCTCACCAGGGCCCAGCTCTCTAACATCGAGGCAGCTCCATTGGTTGCGGCGTCTATACCTTCATGAATTATCCGATAGAATTAAGACCGTACACTCTTCTAGAGTTACGCAGTAAAAGATATCCCAATATAATCATTCTATATTCTGGAGTCAGGACCGTACACCCATGCTGTTACTAGCGTTACATAAAACAATAGATTCCAATTATAATTCTGTTCCAAGTGTAGAGCAAACACGTCTTTTTAGAGAATACTCTTGTTTTAACCCAGTGTTGCCAGAATGAATTTCTGTGAACTAGCAAAGTAATGAACTAAGAAAGTATTTTGTGCCACAACTTGTTATTATCATTAATTTGATATTTAAAGCTTTGTTTGCACAGAAAACGAAAACCTCAACAAAGGACAATATGACTTTCTTCTGAAAAGTTGATTTCATTGTGGCAAATACAACAATGAAAAAATTACCTCATTTCAACAGGTAAAATAAAGGTGGCAGTGTATTAAAGGAGAAAAAAAAACAAAACAACAACACTGAAAATAAGCCAAAACCAAAACAAAGAAAACACGACGAGTCTGTAACATCATTAAATTACATCAAATAAAAGGTTGGCTGATTCTGCCACAAACCTGTGCATGTTTTTCCACACAGCAGACATGGCCGGTCGAGCTGCACTCATTATTTGGGAGTAATTAAGCTGAAGATAAACATAACAGAACAAGCGAATAATGTTTTCTTTATTCCCCAAATCTTCATCAGACAACAGGTTTTGAAGTGCAGATAAGAGAAGGCGTGTGTGTACTGGACATGCTTCTGTAGGAAAACAATAACGCAGTGTTACGAAGAAAAACCATATTCTATCTAAGCAAAATCTGAGAAAGAGAAGGCACATTGCACTCTTCTTTATTCTACGGCTCCTTCTTCTGTCAAACGTCGTTCATCCACTGCGGCATGTGGCCCTCAGCCGACTTCTTCCATCAGGTTCTGTCCTCTGCCTGTCTCATTTTGTTATGACCAAAAGGAAACGATTAGTCGTACACAAAACTGTAACCAAGTCCAAGTTCAAGTTTATTGTGTAGGTCTGACGGCCAATTCAAACTACAGAAGAATCATGCAAACTATCTTTGAAAAACATTTAAAAAAAATAAAAATACTCAGAACGCACGGCCATTCACTCTCTCCGCTATTTGATGCCTACTGCAATTTATATATTTGCTTACAATACCATACAACGAAAATATAACTTATAATTGCCAGTGTCAAGACCAGATTTAATTCATAAGAGTAAATTTTTGCGAGAGCAGTAAGTAATTTTTAGAAACGTAATTATTGTACGAGCCAGCATAACTTGGCCTTGAGCTGGTCTCGTAAACAATGTGTTTTGAACAGTTTTTTCCCTGATAGATAGACAGAAGGTGGGGAAGGATAGAGGGACAGCGTAGGTGTGCATGACTGAGCACTTGTTGTATCTCGTGTTTTGAACTAGGGTTAGTAAAGAGGGAAGGGGTGAGTAGGAATTAAATGTTATTGAGACGTCTGTTGACGTACAGAAAAACCGTGATCCAGAGTAAAAGCTCGGGGTTTTGAACATGTTAAGAATTTATTGCTATAAAATTTATATTATATTGTATTGAAGTAATTCGACCTTTGATGTCGACCCAAGGTCGTTGCGTAGGGCTGTTACTTAAAATAACTCAGTTCGGCAGCTGAGCTAGAAGTGGTTGCACCAATCACAATCCAGGAATTAGACGGTAAGCTGCAGATGCAGTCCAGTATTTAAGGCCATACAGAACTTAGTTCTGGGCCACATGTAGAAAATCCATTTACGAGGTGGACGGCGATAGTCCTCAGCCAGATGAGGGACATGGAGACGCAGTTGAGCAGTTGATTTAAAGCTCCAGAGCCTAAGCTACTTGGTTTGATATAAACCCACAGCGTTTACATCCAGCGCTCTCACTCCCAGTGAGGGCCGCATGGTGAGAATCTATACTAATTTGTAATGATGAAAGTGAACCGCTCTACTTACTTTTGAAGACAGTTTCAGAGCTACCGCCAGACAACGCATGGTTGTACAAGCATTCTCCATGGCGTGTCTAGAGGAAATGTCCACATCATAACATGTCTCATTGAATTAATAGAATTTAAACTGTTAAATCTGTCGCCACGTGCGCGGATTCTATTTGCCATATAACTCATATGACCTGCAAGTAGTTAGATTGAATTCGTTAGTCTTTATAAAAGCTGTAGTTCCATTAGTTAGATTCAGTTGCCTTTGAATTGATATATATATTTATAATTATATTTGTTACATTAATTCCTGTAATTAAACTGCTCTACAGTTCTGCTAAAATTGAAAGCAATTGATTTATTTAGTTTCTAGAGTGCAAGTATTTATTTTTGTGTGTTCGTCGATTGTGGGAGCGGACCTCGAAAGAGTGTCAGTCGAAATATCCCCATGTAACCCACATCGCGACAGCCAGCAACAACCATCATTTTTCAATAATCCAAGTGGAAAGACTGAGTACATTCCATTCAAGAAGTGATGTTAAAAAGTGAATTTAATCTGGACTGGTACATACAGTGTTTTTCTGTACCATGACAGAAGGCCACGTTTTCTCTCATAAACAAAGAGTGAAGCCCGTAGTTTTCAGCCCTTTGAGGTCCCACCACGGTATCTTTTAGAGAACAAAAACTTTTAATGATGTACATAAAGAATGGTTCACTTAATAATATAACAGCGAGAATTATGAGAAAAAAAAAAATGTTTGAGATAAGCAAGTCGATATCAGCAGCTCGGGTGACGTAACGAGCACCGTATGTTTTGATGACGTCTGTGCCGAAGTTTTTATTTTAGGAGGTTTCGCTGTCCACGGCATTTACACCTCACTTTTCTTGTTTTTATTTTTCTTCTTCTTGCTTCTGTGTGTTTTTGTGATAGGGATTAGTTTTTTTTTTTTTTTTTGTAGAATTTTGCCAGGGCAGCGGCCTTGTTCGGCCTGCTCTTCTCGAATTTCAACTGCAAAGGAATCTTTAACGTGCGCAAAGTGCACGCGGACCCTCCGAGTTTTTTTTGTCCTTATCCGAGAAGACTGGGTGCTCGATCCTACCTACCATAGGATCAGGGACAGGAAAACATGAGAAAAAAATCCCCAAATCCCAATATGCCTGCACCGACCGGGATTCGAACCCGATACCTTGGATATGAGAGGCGATCACCTTGTCTCTAAAGCAACGTGTCCCCTGTTGTATTGACGTCAGATTACCATATTTATTTATCAAATACGTGATGGTAAATTTGATGTATCTCTGCGTCAAGTAAAAGTTTTGTTTCCGTTTAAGTGTTAGATGTGCACTGTGAAGTCCAACGGGCCGGAACAAGTCTGTCTCACTAGTTCAGATGCGGCAAACTCGTCTCGAGTCAGTTGCCGCAAAGAGATTTAGAGATTCCACAAACCACAGCATGACCAACACAGACAAGAAAATCGTTTCCCAAGTCTCACCGCGACAGTTTTATTACACAAAATGACAGACCTCACTATGTGAGCTTTTCTTGGTCTTACATGGTCACAGTTGGCAGACATAAAAACAGACGGCTCAATATGCCTCAAGCGTTGCTGAGACTCCACAGATTTTCTGTGTTTTCTTTTTCTTGTAATAATTTATTTTCAGTCTTACTAGTTCACGAGAACCCGCTTAACCTCAGACTCCACAAAACAGGGGTAAAACAGACATGACTCAGTACGTTACCAAGGGGATATTGGTTCACGGCGATTGTAAGTTGTTTAGGAAACTTTCTACTAACAGTCAGTGTTTTAAAGTAATCATCTTCCAAAGTTCATTTTATGCAATTATAGGTTAACCCTCTTATGCCTAGTGTATCATATTTGAAATAGATCACCTAGAGTGAAAATGCTGCATCGTTGACACACTTACTCTCCAAATGTTCTAAGCAACTTATTTTTCCAATTAAATATCTATATTTTTGCAAATAATCTGACCATTTAAAATCCGTTCAGCGTATATTTTCAGAAGTTTCGGAATTGGCAATTGTCGTCTGGGACTAGAAGGTTAATATAGTTGTGACAGGAACATAACAACAGTCGTAATGCCAACTATAACAACTCTAAACAATAACACAAAGATGTTAAGCCATAGTTACAAACTGCACTCACTGCCTACAGACAAAAAAAAAAAAAACAACAAAAAACGATTGGACAAGCAGCACAAGGAAAGCCGATGTGTGAGCAGTTGAGACTGATGGTGTCAGAGATGAGTGGAGAACAAAGTAGCCGCTCAGACAGAGGTGCGTAAAGCATGCTCAGATATGGATCAAACACGCGTCAACTCCGCTAGCTCGCTGTAACTGTTTAATTGTTTCAGTGTGTCTGACTGCGGCAAACCCAAAGATATACTTGATGGATGTCCGCCTGATAACTTAAAAGGCATACAGAGAAAACCATATTTTTATCAAGATTACTGAAGGATATTGAGAAATACATAAATAAATAAATAAATAAATAAATAAATAAATAAATAAATACATAAATAAATAAATAAGTAATACATTCATGTATAAATAAATCTATTGTAATGAAAAAAACAAAAAAAACTGGAAGGATTTTTGACAAGCCCTACGGTCACCCACACAGCTCGGATTTGCCTGAAATTTTACAGGTGCCTTCCTTTCAACCTGCGGAAGGTCCTTTTAGAAATTTAGAGACTTGAACTGGTGTGAAAGATTATTTATGAGTTTGCTTTGAGTCCCTAATTAGAATATTGTATATATTCCATTTTGCATACTCCTATAACTTACTTTTAAAAAAAAACAAAACCCAAACACTTTTGAATTCTTTACCGTAATTAGAATGCCCACCTAAACTACGTCTCTTCCGTAAGCTGGGGGCAAGCTCCCTCTCCCTCACACTTCAATAGAAGACATTTTTGTTTGGATGGTCCTCAAATCAGACCTATTACCAATAAATACTGACAGCTGAAAGTGCCAAACTTAAAAGTCATCGCATACAGTCAATTCCGGATTTACCATTAGGCTAGCTAGGCTGAAGCCTAGGGCCTCAAAATCTAGGGCGCTTCGGCGCCTCAAGCCAACCTGGACAATATTTTGAGACACGCGTAGCCTTTTCTTACATATTATGATGTTACAGTGCACTGTAGTTTCTGAACAAATCTTTTGTAATTTTCCTAGCTTGGTTCTTTCAAGAATGAATTGCAACGTGCGGAATTTTAAACACCTATTGTTATCATTGTCGTTACTCAAATTATCTAAAAGACTTCTATCATCCTCTAGGCGTGAAGCTGGGGGATTGGGTGGGGCCAGCTAGAATAGCCTAGGGCCTCTCTTCATCTAAATCCAGCCTTGCATACTGTAATCACCAATAACTGCACGTACTGACATCCTTAATGAATCGCACTATCGCCTAGGCTGGTCCGTACTAGACAATGTACAACATCGCCAATTAAGTTCCCCCCAGCAGATCTGGACAGCTGTTCGCCAGAGGTCAATGCACCAGACACCTGAAAAGCTATCCCCTAAGCACAGCCACATACACCAGCTATCCCCATCGTCTCAAGTTTGTTACACTTTGTAGAGATCTTGTTTTACTGTCACTTGTACATTAAACTTGCTCCACAGTCAGAGCCAGAGTTACAGGGGGTCAAGGGGGCACTTCTCCGCTTCCCTACTACCAGGGGCCCCTCGCCTGCGCAAAAATAGAATAATGAAACAATGTCATTAGTTTTTCTATACATTTTTTCTTAAATTAACATTTACATTTTTTTTCAATAAAACTGTCACTTCTATGACCAAACTAGGGGGAAGTGAGGTATACTGAAAGACCTGAAGCAAGACATGAAGCATTTATTGTCATGTATTTGCTCAGATATTAACTCATTTTAATCTTTCTACGCATTATCAGTAGCAATTACATGTATACAGTAAACCGACGCTGATGAATAAATTTGGTGATTTGACGCGTATTCTAATTTCTGTGTATGAAAACAAACCAAACCTGAAGTACTCCCCCCCCCCCCCCCCCCCAAGATATAAGTCACCACCTCTCCCCCCCCCCCCCCTCCACCCCTAGTTGGCCGATTTAAAATCGGCTAGTTTACACAGGGCTTTTCTTTAGGCTATGCTCACTGACCAGTTCGCTTCTATTATTATTATTATTATTTAGATAGGCAAAAATGTCTAATTGATATAAAACTAAATATGTTTGCAAAAGCTTCTCCATATAACAAAGTATAATTAAATTTGCCTTAATTCTGCCAAGTGCTTTTTAAAACAAACACGTTTATCGCCAAATAGATCAGTAACTACACTCCGCTCTCCAGCTTAAAGGAAGAAACACACTACGTACTCATGTATAGCGTGAGCGTATTTTGTAACAACAATAAACTACATAGGTGTTAATTAATGGATGCTGTTACAAGTACGTACGCCTCCTAAGTTTTTTGCGCTGGGGCACGCATTATAAAGCCTTTTGTGACACAAGAGCTAGATAGCTCCTCCGGAAATGCTCCTACGTAACAGCCTTAGTTAATTATGATTATTTATTCTTTTAGATTTTCTTTTTGTTTTCCTCCTGTGTTTTGGCTGAAAGAGTAGGGGGAAGGGTTAGGCATTCGTTAAGATTTAGGGTCGAGGATAAGGACCGGGTTAGGGATGGGTACGTATACGTACACGCCCCTAGTGCAAAACGCTTTGGAGCGTACGCGCTTATAACAATAGCTGTTCATTAATAATGGTCGCGGAAAAAAATATTCACACACTGTGCTTTCCTCGTCTAGCGTTAACGCTGGTGTGAAAAAAGAGATGACAATGTGATTTCTCAAGACGACAGAGGTAACACCCATGTAAAAGAACAAGTAAGTACAATTTTCTTCAGAGAGAGTTCCGGACGTCCCAACCATCCAGACAAGATACCCTAAATCTATCCCTAAATGTGTTCTTATCTCCAATAATATTCTAAACATTTGTTTTCTAGTTGAAATCGTCGGGGGTAGGGTTAGGAGTAAGGTTAGGTTTAAGTTAGGGAAAGGGATACGTTTAGGGAATTTTGATTGGGTGGTCGGGACGTAGTAAACTCTATCCTTTTCTTTTATTCGATATGGATTTCAGAGATTCCACGTCAGTATTCGAATCGAGCTCACTGTCAAAGCTCCAACGCCCAATTAGCTCGTCAGAACATATACCGTGTCGTTGCTAAAAACCAGTTACATTTGTCAGGGCTTTTTCTGAAGACGTTGGTTTTTCTTAAAGGCTCAAATAACGACATAACTACATAGATCTAGCAGCAGCTATGGAGTAAGAGGCAGCCGAAAAAACTACCCGATGAGTGTCCCTGTGGAATCACAGATTATGTGCCTAAAGGTAAGTCAGATGTTATATGGCGTCAGATGAGAACACTGCGTGGGGTTACAGTAATGTTGTGTCTGGCCAATCTAAGCAAGTTACATTTAAACATGAGGGTACCAAAGATACTAGAAACAGTAAGATGAGACACTCCCTTCTGTGCCACTAAAAAAAAAAAAAAGCTTGTGCACACAATATTAGCGCGCTGATTTGGGGGTGGGGGTGGGGGCAGGGCCCATGGCGTACTGCATGGAAAGAAAAATATGAGAAATTAATGATACTGGTTTGTTACAGAGCTACTGCGGCTAAAAAAAAAAAGCGAGCTTTCCTACAGCGGTTGAAGTTATAATTACAAAGTGATTCCATTCACGGCCTACAGTGAAAACTGAACAGTAAACAAAGTGCAATATTTTCCCTATTTGGCTTTGTAAAATATGACACTGTTCATGACTTCTGCGCATTCACCGATATTAAATTAAATCTGTGCACGCTAAAAGTGCTAAGTGTCTCATGTTATCGTTTGTAGTATCTTTGGGGGTACCTAGCGGGGAGTGGAGGTTTCTATTGTGAAATTGTCCGGATTCATTGCGAGTAGGTTAATTTTGTAGTTTTCTGCAGTTGGAAACAAATTCATTTGAGAGGGTAGGAGATGAGGCAGTCAGCGTCAAGCCTGCACAAAGAGGCGACACCAGAGAAAGAGAGTCATAGGTCAGCATCAGACTGCTGACGATTGAGTGTCTTAAATACAGCACATACTTGTTTAAGACCCCTTTCCAATCTTTGGGATTCGAACTTCCGTCCTCTGAACCACTGCAATGTATATAATTATGAAGGCATAGCAAGCACAACACTTTTCACCCCCCCCTCCCCCATACACACGGTCCGTCACTATTTCTAAAAAATCTCTCCCCCCTCCCCCCCCCCCCCCCCCCCCATTTATCTGTTTCCCTTTATATGTCCACAGTGCCTAGACTTTCCATCTGTCTTCTTTAACAAGGCAAAACTTAGAACCAGAATACTATGTTCTATGGACATCGAAATTGGCGATTTCCTTCAAGAGTCACTTCAGTAATTTAAACTGAATACTTAACAAGAAACGTCCGTTCTTAAAACGGACGTTTCTTGTTAAGTATTTCATTTCAATCAATACGCCATTCAGAACTGGGCGGAATAATCTTGTGTCCTCTTCGTTAATTTGAAGATAAATAGTATTAAGCCCATTATAACTCTCTTCTCACTGCTGAAATAGGAATAGCATCCACTTTGAAAGATACTCATAAACGCGAGGGAGTAAATCATTCTGTTTGGCAGTAAAGAAAGTATTTTGTTTTATTCACAAAATACCGAACGCTGGGCTGTGTCTTTAAGATCTCGATGCCCAGCTTTGATAAAATACCTGAGTGACTGAATGTTCAGTTTGTTGGCCACTAACAACGTCTGGTTTTGAAAAATTGATTTAGGAAAGCCGTGGGAGGTAGGTTTTGTGTAGATGTGTCAGTTTTTGGCTTCAAGAACACAATCTGAGTGAAACGACCGATTACTAGTTGGGTTCGGAAAGCGGCAATCAGGAAAGAATAGTAATTACGGACCACCCACTTAACTATGGTATTATTACATACTACTGACCGTCCACTTATGATATTATAACATGTTACTGACCGTCTACTCTAAAGTGGGAGTCAGAACATTCTACAATGTAAATATGATATAAATTTTGTCAACTTTTCATGAAGAAACAACATAAATGTGGGAAGAACTAACTAAAATCGAAAGGTTTGGTCACTGTGTTTTTTTTGTTTTGTTTTTTATATTTGCATTTCCATTGTGTACCAAGGAAAGGTAAATAAAAAAACAAAAACAAACCAGGGATGTGCAGTGAGGTCATACTCTGTTTCCACAAATGCCAACTTTTTGGAGTTCGGTGGTTTGTGCCAGAAACTATTGGGAGTAAAACATTCAATTTTCCAGAGTCAGCAATAGCAGGCCTTCAAACAGTTAGAACACCAGTACTAGCTCCATAAAATAGTCTTCATATTCATTGCAATATATTAACCCATCGCCATGTCGACAAGAGGAATGGGAAAAAAAAAAAGGAAAAAGTCACAAATACATTTGGCAGGCCAAAAAAAAATAAAAAATCTTTGGGAGGCGTGAACAAAGTTGAAGAGGCCAACTGGACACCACTATAAGCACCAGTCTCTGACTCGGCTATGGAGACTGTCTTTGCCATAAAGAAAAACATGTTCGAAACATTGCCACTAAATATATCTCACATAGAACCATTTCAAGCCTTTCTTATCATCAAAAATTCAAAGAAAATGTTAAAAAAAAAAATAAATTCAAAGAATTTTGTATGTGTGTGTGTGACCACTGATCCAAGGCCTGCTCTGATTCTATAGATTTTATGTTGTTTTAATTTTTTTAAATATCATGTCGACAAGGAGCAAAATTCTAAGGTTGTCGATCCTATACAGGTATGCACTTGGTAAGATCTGAAGACCGCTCTATGCTCGATCTTTCCGCTCACCACGCAAGTCTTCCGTCCCTGCTCACCTCACCGCATTACCTGCCCGAGCAAACTCACCAGAGACCCCAGGTCTTGCACGTCTCACAGGACAGTAGCGAGATGTTGGATAAACAGGAGAATTGGCGCGACATTTAAGTCTCATAGATTCCCCAACCGATGGCCCACACAGTGCGGATATAAAAAGCTCGGTGTGATAAATGAAAACATCCCTGAATGTCTCCCGACAGCCACACGGATACACAGACAAGACAGGTGGTCGGTGTTCTATTCTGAAACCTACAGGTAGTGGTCGTGTTATTGTGTACTTTTGTGTAGACAGAGATAGAACTGCTATTCTTGAAATATGATATCCAGATTATTCTTGGAAACGAAAAGGTAATTATGATATTACGAAATGGACTCATTTGTCCAGCTGAAGCTTCGGTAATTCGTGTCCTTAGAATGACAAGGTTCTAACTCCCTTCCCTCAACTTTTGAGAAATCGAAGATTGAAGTTTCATGTGGTTTTAGAGCAAAGAAGTGTTGTTTTTTTCTAGTAGTACTTAGAAAATTACACACCGAATCTGCTTGATACTTTGACATACAATGGAGAAGACCCGTAGAAGTCGCGTGTGAAGTGTGTAACTCGGTACAGTCAAAATTTGGAGATAGAACCTTGTCATTGTAAGGGGACGAGACATTACTGATTTGAAATGTGAGTTCAAGTGATATTTCTAAGGCCGAGTGGTAAAACTATCGTAACTCAATTTTTACTACATTTTTCAGGAGTAGCAAAAACAACAACAACAAAACGAATAACTTTCTTTATTAGACTGAATAGTTACAATACAAAAGCAAAACAAAAAACAACACTTACAACGGTGTTATACAACGGCTACTTAGTTTTCAGAATTTAACCCTCAACTTCTAATTCAACCTGCGGGCTTCCAAGGGCTACAAGCAAGCCAAAATACTAATCTTAATTTAACTTTTTTTTTTAAAAGTCGAGTTACGAGGGCTTAATATGCCGCACTAGAGTAATTCAGTGTGAAATAATTCCTAGATATAAAAACAATTATAAAAAAATTGTCCAGAAGTTCGTTAATGTGATTTTAATGTTGCCTTGATTTTCAGTACAAACAATAATTACTGAATGTGAAAGTGTGGTCTGTGTTCTCGCTATTTCACAGAAAAAATATAATAATACAAACATTTCAGAGTTAATCAGTGAGATAAAATTAATGTGGAAGTTGTGATAAAATTGCGTATTGTGACCCATGCATATTTCATGTAACGCCTAGGTTATTAACAAACACAACGACTTGACTTAGAATTTACTCGCGGTCTCATAATGACTGGATGATGTTTTGGGAGATTCGTGGCACTGAACGAGAGCTAAACAATTTTCTTTTGAACAAACTGATAATTTAAAGTAATAAGAAAAACGTTTTCTGAATCCGACATGACTTTTTTGTACTGCCTAGGTTCCCTGTATCCATTCACACGTGTAGGGCTTCGCGACCCCCCCCCCTCCCCCCTCCCCTTCTCTTTTCATTCTGTTTGTTTGCTTGTTTGTTTGTCTATTTGTTCTACAATCTTGTACCCAGCGCTATTGCGACCTTCCACTTATCTATGTCCCCAGTGACAACTTCATCATTCATGCACCCATTTATTTTTCCTTCCGGTAACGTATTTTCATTTATATAAATTGTGAGTGCATAATTATGTCGTAATCAGGCTCAGGGTGAAAGACTAAATTCCTGAGAAAACCCCTTCAAAGTAGGAAAAATGTTCTATGGAAACTGAGATTTGCACAGAATATAAAAGATTAGCCATTTACCTGCGTTCTGTTAAAACATTTTGCTTGAAATCATCTTAGAACTATTTTATTTTGATTTTGTTAAAGAGGCGTGAAAAATGTCAACTTCAGCCTGGTTTTGTCAGATTCACCCACAATTTATTGTCAGTAATTAACAGCATTGATAGAACTATAAACTTTCATTAAAATTTTGACCAATGAAAAAGTCTGAAAAATTAAAATTAGACGCTCAACGTTCAATGTTAAACATTGCACTGTTTAGTGCGGCTCACGTTGTGAAAGTGTTTTGGTCAGTGTGACAGACTGGTTCACCTAGGGGATTTCTATACAGTACGTAAGCTTGGAGGTGGACATGGGCTTTCACAGTGCTGGGCACGGTTCCGACACCAGTGTCGACTCCACAGGTACTGACCTTCACCTTGGGAACCGACACCAGAACCTGGTACCGGTACGTGCACTAGTGCCGACACTTGCAGCGGCTCTCTAGTTTTCCTTCTCATTACCACTGCTTAATTTACATTTAATAGTAACAATACGTGTAAACATTACATTACAAAGATATTAAATATTTAGAGAATTGGTTCTGCGTTCCGCCACCCCCCCCCCTCCCCCACCCCGATACTACAGCACCGTACCAGACAGGAGACAGCAAATTACAGTTCGACTGCTCACCTTTGCGTCATGCAAATTCTCAGGGTCAGTGCCCCGGTCGGGTCTCGAAGTCGCCACTAGAAATGTGATGGTGTCGTGATGTCACTTCCTCGAGGGCAGTGTCGACACCAGTGTCGGAACCTTTCAGCAGGGACCTGCGACGTTATTGGAGTCGCAGTCGGTATCGGCTCCAACGAGACGTTATGGTGTCGTAGTCGAGATTCGCGACACTGAAAAAGTGCTGGTGGCGCTCAGCCCTAGCTTTGCCCCTTTTCCCCCAGGGTAGGAAATATGGGGGGAGGGGGGGGGGGTGGTTCTGGGGAGCCTACTACGCTTTTCAATTATGGTAATGAAATACAAAGTTTAGCTAATTTTCTTTGGTTTCTCGCAAATTAAACTGCTGTTGTTTTCTTTCTCTTAAAATCGAAGTCATTATTTCTTGTGAAACAGTCAAATGGTCCTGCAAAATTGATGTCACCTAAAGATTTGTGTTGAATAGGTGTTTGGTGGGGGGGGGGGGGGGTGAAGCCCAGGGTATGCAAAGTGTTCATGAGGAAGGGGGGAGGGGAGGTGTGAGAAATCGCCAAAATCTGGAGTGCGTACTTTATGGAGTACTTGGTATTGTCCAGGTCACTGACAAATGGAACAGTGAACAGATCAACCGGTTGCATGACCGCAAAAGGTTACATAGCGCCTGCTTAATATCACAAGTGAAGACCACTCATAAAAATACATAATATTAAAACCTAATTGCACTAAAACTTTCCTGTTAATGATCTGACCATTCAAAAATTAGCATGAGATATCAGTCAATTTACTTATTTACTTATTTACTTATTTATGTACGTATATTATATTTAATTTACTTATAACGGCACTGCTCAGCTCCGTTCTTGTGGCAAAAATGCCTATTGTAAATTAGTACAATATACCAGGGATGATATTTTTTTCTACAGATTATCGTAATACTATAATTTATCTTTACAGTACTTGTTGACATTACGTGGCTGTTATGGAATTTTTTTTTTCAGTTTCAAATAAAGTGAGGTTTCTAAAAAATTATTATGGCTCGTTATTATTACCTTCAGACAAAACCCAGAACATGTCATTATATGCAAAGAAACAGAGCAAAAAAGCTAAAGTGAAAGCAGTTTGAGAGAGAAAAAAAGGAGTCTGTTGCTCAAATGAGTTTTCAACAAGACAATTATAAAATTAGTTGTACTAGATCTGTATCCAGTACGGATAAGTGACACAACAAGTGATTATATATTTAATTCAGATAAAATAATAATAATGATAATAATAATAATAATGATAATAATAATATGAAAATAATATCATAACAATATTTTGTTTTTGTTTTTGTAGTTGTATTTTGTATACTTCTGTAATCCCATCTGGGAAATTTGTCTTAGTGTCATTGTACCCTGCTTACAACTGGAATAGACAAGTCGTCGCCGCGCGCAGTGCAGCGCAGGATGGCATATTTTTGTGGCGAGAGGGGGGGAGTAGTGGGGGGAGGGGGAGGGAGTAGATCATTTGTTTTATTTAATTTTGCCCGGGCAGCGTCCTGTTCGGCCTGCTCTTCTCGATTTCCAACTGCCAAGGTATCTTTAACGTGTGCAACGTGCACACGGGCCCGCCAAGTTTTTCGTCCTTATCCGAGAAGACTAGGCACTCGATCCTACCCACCATAGGATCAGGGACAGGAAAATATGACAAAAATCCCCAAATTCCAACATGCCTGCACCGACCGGGATTCGAACGCGGTACCTTCGGTATGAGAGGCGAGTACCTTGCCTCTAGACCACCGTCTCCCCCCCCCCCCCCCAGGGGACAATAATAATAATAATCCGTCAAGAACACACATGATATCATACACAACACGAAAGTGCTTCCAGCCAACGTTGTGACTGTCTAGAGCACTGAAATGCATTGGAAAAACCAGGAGACGCCAAAAACGAAATTTTACTGGAGACACCAAAAAAAAAAAAAATTACGCCCCGCTTTATTCTTTATTCAATTACCGTTTTGCGATGACCAACACAAACTAGCACTTATGAGTCGTACAACGTTATAACTCAGATAGAAATATGAAGCACATTTCATTCTATAAAACAATGATTAAGAGTGAATTTGACCTAGATTGACGTATAAGGAAGGTGACATACTGAACCCGGCCCGAAAGGTCACAGAGAGTCGCTGCCAGCAAAATTTACACCCTAGAAAATAGTGGCAGAAGCTGACTGTGTCTGACCCGGCTTAATATGATAGAGTGTACCTGGATTTGCTAAGAAAATGTGGGAAATTATACTGTGCGCTTCTTATCTGCCAGTAGCTGACCGTGTCTGGCCGGGCTTAGTGTGATAGAGTGTACCTAGATTTGCTAGGAAAATATTGGAAACTAGCTGAGGTCCCCGGCCCTGCCCGGGATAAATATTGAATATTGGTTTCAGTTCTGGGTTGTTATTATGGACCTGCTTCATCTGGCCTGTTCCTATTTGTTTATTTATTTTTGTTTGTTTGTTTTTAAATAAGTCTTACTGCTCTGCCTTTGTGAGTTGACACCCTGCGCATCCCGTACAATAGCATGATTTGCGCACGGGTTAGTGTGTTTGATAGTGAACACATCGCAGGAAGTGATAACGAAACCTTAAAATGGCGAACCATGACTCGAAATAGATCTAAATGATGGTGAAACAATAAATTTTCAATAAAAAAACTACACCGATTTGAGACTTCTATTAAAAACTGTGCACCCTTACATCCATTCTGATGCACCATATAAAATTTGAAGTCTGAGTGTTGAGTGGTTCAGAAGCCTTTTGCAACGAAAAATCTCAAGTCCACAAATATAATATACTAGCTGAGGTCCCCGGCCATGCTCGGGATAAATCGGTTTGAATATTGGTTTCAGTTCTGGGTGGTTATTATGGACCTGCTTCATCTGGCCTGTTCCTATTTGTTTATTTTATTTTTGTTTGTTTGTTTTTAAATAAGTCTTACTGCTCTGCCTTTGTGAGTTGACATCCTACGCATCCCGTACAACAGCATGATTTGCGCACGGGTGTGTTTGATAGTGAACACATCGCAGGAAGTGATAACGAAACCTTAAAATGGCGAACCATGACTCGAAATAGATCTAAATGATGGCGAAACAATAAATTTCCAATAAAAAAAACTACACTGATTTCGAACATCTGAATAGGCTAAGAACCTCCGATAAATCATAAAAAGATTCCATGCCAAATTTGGCCCCAATCTGGTCAGTGGTTTCTGAGATAGGCGCACACAAAAATCTCAAGTCCACAAATATATATAGTACTAGCTGAGGTCCCCGGCCATGCCCGGGATAAATCGGTTTGAATATTGGTTTCAGTTCTGGGTGGTTATTATGGACCTGCTTGATCTGGCCTGTTCCTATTTGTTTATTTTATTTTTGTTTGTTTGTTTTTAAATAAGTCTTACTGCTCTGCCTTTGTGAGTTGACACCCTACCCATCCCGTACAACAGCATGATTTGCGCACGGGTGTGTTTGATAGTGAACACATCGCAGGAAGTGATAACGAAACCTTAAAATGGCGAACCATGACTCGAAATAGATCTAAATGATGGCGAAACAATAAATTTCCAATAAAAAAAACTACACCGATTTCGAACATCTGAATAGGCTAAGAACCTCCGATAAATCATAAAAAGATTCCATGCCAAATTTGGCCCCAATCTGGTCAGTGGTTTCTGAGATAGGCGCACACAAAAATCTCAAGTCCACAAATATATATAGTATAGATATAGATAGATGATCATAAAAATGGCAACCTGGCAAACCTATTTGGAAATGTTGAAAATGGTGTTTTAAAAAGATGATTGGAACTGGTAACAAAACAAATGACTTCATAAATTCAGTTTGTATATTTCCACACATTATATCTTCAAAATGAATGTGTAAAAACCTAGTAGATTTTTTAACTAATGAGCACAGAAAGTTTGAACTTTCTACGTTTAGCCGTTTTTCTATGCATAGGGAAGGACCGCTCCAAGTTGTCCAAATATATATATAGATTATAGTGTACACTTCTTAACTGCCAGCAGCTGACTGTGTCTGACCGGGCCACAGACTAATAAAATACCCAGACTGGATGAGCCCATTGTGTGACGTCACAAAACAGCGAAAGGTCATGAACCACCCGCCACATTAGGTTTACGGTTGCGACCGACGCTTCAGCATAGCTACAATGCAGCGGTCGTTAAAAGTCCATACGGTCATCATTTATAACAATAAAAAAAAAGGCAGCTGTAGACAATAAAATGAAAGGATAGGCAAGATAATGCATTATCAATACATGTACAACCAATCTTGACAAATAAAAAGAAATTTCTAATGCAGATAGAACTAGAATTGGAATTTCCCGAGCGGCGGCCACGTTGGTTATACGGCCGCATCTCATTAACTTCCGTAAAAAACGACACAGCCCGAAGCTTGTGTTTCCAGTCTGGTTGATTTATTAGTCTGTGGACCGGGCTTTGCATGATCGGGTCTTCCCGGATTTGATCAAGAAAATGTAAGAAATTATAGTGTGCACTTCTTGCCTGCCAGCAGCTGACTGTGCCGTTCCGAACTTTGAATAATACGATTCTTAGTCTTTGTACGCAACACGGCAGCCTACGTGGATTTTGCTTTACTGCCAAGCACGGTGCTTGGACAAGACGCTATGTCATAAACCTGTCTGTCCATGGGGAGACTATCTTGGCGTCCATCGGTACTCCTTCCCCTTGACGTCAATACCTACAACTCTTAAATCACGTGCTCTCATCCCTTTTTCTTCTTGTTAGTGCTTGATTTAAGGCCAAACTTCTGGAGTTGTAGCCCCCTGGCCTGCCGATTTTATGACCCGTGATAGCACAAAGTAGGGAGGTTGGGCGATAAGAAGTTCTGAATAGCCGTATCTGATACGACATGGTCCAAAACCTGGCCAAAATAAAATCCATTTCATGTATTCACTTTGTAACTTTTAACCTGGAACTCTTGAGAAAAACCAGCCAAAAATAATTTTGGATTCTTTTTTCGTTTGTACTGTCCGTTTTGCCATTTTAAATTCCGAGCTCCCAAAGAAAGGTTTCACCACCTGCTGTTGTTTTAAGTATTCACCTCCCCCTCCCCCCCCCCCCCAAGTTTTTTTTTGCGCTAGGGGCGTGTACGTATACGTACCTATCCCTAACCCCGTCCTTATCTTCAACCCTAAATCTCATCGAATCCCTAACTGCCTTCTACCCTGTCAACCAAAAAAAACACAGGAGGAAAACAAAAAGAAAATCTGAAAGAATAATTATTCATAATTAATCAAGACTGTTGTTAGAAGTATTTTGGGAGGATCTCTCTATCCCTGGAATCACAAAAAGGCTTTAAAATACGTACCCCTATCGTACAAAAGTTGGGGGACGTACGCACTTGTAACAACATCCTTCAACACTAGCCAAAACGTTTTTTTTTTCCTGTATTGATTTTGTAACGTTTAACGAGGAACTCTTGAGAAAAATCAGCCAAAATAATTTCTAATGCTGTTTTTCTTTGTACTATTCATTTTGCCATTTTTAACACCGAGCTCTCGAGGCGAGATTTCAACAACAGCAGAAAGGTATCCTTTTTCCTGCATTCAATTTGTAATTTAAAATGCTGAACCCCAGAAGTAGGTTTGGAAACCAACCCAAATGAATAGTTTTTTCTTATATTTTTGTAAATATCAACAGCGAGCTCCCGAGAAAGAAAGTTTCTAAATCTACTAGAATTATATCAGGTAATTATTTATAATTTTAACAACGAGTTGCCGGGAAATGGCTTGAGAACCAGCCAAAGTGTATCTGTTTTATTGTATTTTGTTCTTTTTTTGTATTACCCTTGAGAAAAGCTGTCGTTACCCGCCAAAACATACCTGCAATTTTTATGTTCTCAGTTTATAATTTCAAACATCGGGTACAACAACGTAGCCAACAAAACCCCTGGCAATATTACATTTCGGGTTGAAACCTGTATTTAAAATTTGGAAACTTATTACGCCAGTGGCCTTACGAGTTTTATGACTGTAAAAACAACAACAATGAGCAACAATAGCCACTAAAATGATAAATTATTGTAATCATCGCTGTTGGAAGTTAATTTTGAAGCTTGCACAAATAAAATGACATTATGCTGGAAGTATCTGGTAACTGACGTGTTTTGCACGCATTTTGACAGCTGTTGAACCCACCGTGCCTCTAATTACTCCATTGTCTTTGTCTATTTGCATTTATTTCAAAGTAACGGAAAATCTTTAGGATTTCACCAGCTTTCTGTTTTCGACATTTTAAGGGTAAGCCAGACCAAGGGAGCTTAGGATCCACACTAGTGGCTTATCGCCTAATTGTTATGCGTCACATTAAACCACCACTCACAACCCAGATCGCGGCGGTATGGACAGTTAGTAGTATTATAGTGTGATGCATAATAAATAGGCGGCGAGCCGCCAGTGTGGGGCCTGCGCCAGTCTTGGTCTGACTTACCCCTAAGTTTGTGATTGGCACAAACTTCAAATGGCCAAAACAGAACACGTTATTTTCACTTTAAAAAAAAAAAAAATTCCTTTTCATTTCTCTTCCTTTGTGATTTACTGTAACGTTTCCTTTATGGTTTGTGTCAAAGCGGGAACTTTACAATATACTTTCTTTCCATTTTAACTCCCCCCGCATGTAGCGTACATGTATTTTGTATTTGTTAGCTTTTCACCTTTAGTGATCTTGTCTACAGCATCCGTTCCTCTCCGCTATTTTTAAGGAAAAAGAAGAATGAAAAAGTAAAACACTCTTCTTTGCCTCTGTGTACATGCCCTCAGCATCTGTTCCTCTCCGCTATTTTTAAGGAAAAAGAAGAATGAAAAAGTAAAACACTCTTCTTTGCCTCTGTGTACATGCCCTCAGCATCTGTTCCTCTCCGCTCCTCACCGCTGTAGAAGCAATGATAGTTTTTCATTACTGCGTCATTTTCCGTAAAAATAGCGGAGCGCAAGCTGTGGACAAGAGCAGTTATATTATTATTGTCACTCTCTTCATACTAATATTCTTCCAGGGGTAGGATCACCATCTTCTCTAATTTGGACGATTATTTAAAATCTACTACGAGTTTTTGGGAACGTTGTGACTATTCATGATTGAAATCGGCAACATTTTAGTGCACAATTCTTCTTCATCTTTTTGTCCCCTTAAAAGGACAAGGTCCCGTCTCCACGTTTTAGCTGAACCGGGCTGCACACTACACACTATTTCTAAAGGCCCCCTCCTCCGTGTGTCAAAGTATCAGAGCGGATTCGGCGTGTAATTTGTAAATTTTACTGAAAAGAAAAAAAAAAAAAGTCATATCATTAAAACGTATGGATACCCAAAAACTTCAATCATTAACTTCTCAAAAGTTGACGGAAGGTGAGTTAGAACCTCGACATTCTAGGGAGACGTTTTCTTTCTAATAGGTCGAAAAAAACATAATTGTATTATGTAAAATAGCCAGAGAGTGTTTTCTTTTTTTTTTGACAGTACGATAATAATAATAATAATAATGATAGTAATAATAATAATAATAATAATGATAGTAATAATAATAATAATAATAATGAAGATGATTTATACAGCGCCCAATCCATATTACAATTTGCTCTAGGCGTTTTTACAGAAAGTCTTGTTCTCTCCATCTGCAACTCTCTCTGTCTCACTCTTTCTCTCTCTCTCTCTCGCTCTCAAACACAATCTATTGTATACACTGTTATGCTAGACATGCATTGTATACATAGGCACACACACATAACATACTATAAGGCCGACATTAAACAATAAAACAGCAAAAAATAAAGTGAATGAGAAAATAAATGGATTGGAAATGAAACATCACAACTGAAAGTGTTTTTCGAAAAGGTGGGTTTTTAGAGCAGTTTTGAATTTTGACGCGGTAGATGCTTCTCGTAATGATTATTTTATCACACGATACATCGTGTAAAAGCCGTCCTCCCTCGTGCAAGCACCGACACGTGTCGGGGACGAGACCCTTCTCAAGCCGAGTGCGCAGGAGGCTGAGAGGTGGGTCGAGATGTCTCCCCGCCCGTCTGTGTTCCCACTCTCATTAGAAGCTATAAAATGTCGTTGTGTACCTGGAATATCTAAACGATCGAGTAGTTCTTGGAAATTGGATTTTTCTCATATTTTCAAGTCCCTGGTCCTATTGGGGGGTAGGATCGAGTACCTAGTCTTCTCGGATAAGGACGAAAAAATTCGGAGGGCCCGTGTGCACGTTGCGCACGTTAAAGATACCTTGGCAGTTGGAAATCGTAAAGAGCAGGCCGAAAGGCCGCTGCCCGGGCAAAATTGAAATTAATAGATTAAAATTTATCCATATCATCTCCCCCCCCCCCCCCTCCCGCCAGAACAAGAAATAATAAAACAAGTAAAGTGAGGTGTAAATGCCAAGGGCAGCGAACCTCCTAAAATAAAGACCTCAAAATGAAAAAGGAATATCTAAACACCACTGCCCTTTCCGCCCACCAGAGCACAGGTGTTTGCAGGTACACAATGTCATGCTCTCCCATCACCTTTTCTGCTGGTATTTTGGCATGAATTCCCTAAAGAGGAATACACCGGCGCAGTGGCTCAGTGGTTACAATGCTTGAACCGGATCGGAAAGGTCCCGGATTCGAAACCCTCGCGGGGAGGAGTACAGCCTATTATCTGGCTGTGATTTTAAGGCACTCCTCGTAGGAACTAGGGTGCAAGCCTCATCTCCTGATGATATAATTATTATATAAACTCTGTCTATCAGTCTGTCTGTCTGTCTGTCTGTCTGTCTCTGTCTGTCTCTCTGTCTCTCTCTCGCGTGCGAGCTTTTCCCTGTATTTGACTCTTCATCTATATTTCTCTGTGTCACTCTCTTTCTCTCCCTCTCTCTCCCTGTATTTATCTCTCCATCTCCCTTTCTCTGTCTCTCATGCTTTCTCTCGCTCTCTTTCTGTTTGATTGTCTGTCTGTCTGTCTGTCTGCCTCTCTCCCCCCCTCTCTCTTTCAAGAACACACAGATACAAGTTCACATCCCAAAACGCACTCCTTCTCTTACTCTATAAATAAGCACAAATTCACAAACACGTACACAGACACGCCTCGCTCTATGCACACATATACTCTCACACATACACACTCGCATGCAGACATGTATACAGAAAGGTAGGGGTGGAGCTGCACAGAAACAACAGGTAAACATGTAAACATTTTGTTTACTCACTGAAAGCAACCACAAACAAATGGCTTACATAATTTTTTGAGTTCGAGTGAGTAAAAATGTAGCAGCCACAACAACAACAACAACAACAACAACAACAACAACGACAACAACTACAACAGAAACGAATTCTACTTGTCTTTAACTATTACTATCTATGACATCCACTTACTAGTAGTACTACCATCACTATAACAACTGATAATACTACTACCACTACTAGAACCAGCAATATTTAACCACGTAGCCTACTCCTCTTATTACCAATATTACTTCTACTACTTTTATTATTGCAACTACTACTACAACTACTACCACCACCAGCACCACCACCACCACTACTACAACTACTACCACCACCAGCAGCACCACCACTACTACAACTACTACCACCACCAGCAACACTACTACAACTGCTACCATCACCACCACCACTACTACTACAACTACTACCACCACCAGCACCACCACTACTACTACAACTACTACCACCACCAGCCCCACCACTACTACTACAACTACTACCACCACCAGCACCACCACTACTACTACAACTACTACCACCACCAGCACCACCACTACTACTACAACTACTACCACCACCAGCACCACCACTACTACTACAACTACTACCACCACCAGCACCACCACTACTACTACAACTACTACCACCACCAGCACCACCACTACTACTACAACTACTACCACCACCAGCACCACCACTACTACTACAACTACTACCACCACCAGCACCACCACTACTACTACAACTACTACCACCACCAGCACCACCACTACTACTACAACTACTACTACCACCACCAGCACCACCACTACTACTACAACTACTACCATCACCACCACCACTACTACTACAACTACTACCATCACCACCACCACTACTACTACAACTACTACCACCACCAGCACCACCACTACTACTACAACTACTACCACCACCAGCACCACCACTACTACTACAACTACTACCACCACCAGCACCACCACCACTACTACAACTACTACCACCACCACCACCACCACCACCACCACCACTACTACTACTGTTACTACTACCACTGCCATCAGTATTACTATTACTACTTCTACTACTTACTACTACTTCTACCACTACTATTGCTATTACTTCTGCTACTACTACTACTATAACCACCACTTCTATCATAACACTATCGCCACCACAATTACTACAACAACAGCAACAACAACAACAATCATACCACCACTACTACTGCTACTACAGCAGGATCAACACGACAGTGCTCTAGAGAAGATTAGCGAGCAGTACAATAAAGCTAATGCTATAAGGAATTGGGCGGGGGATGCCCTAGTAATCTGTCTCCCGCTGTGTAACACATCAATACCCGTGTTGTAGTTTGTTTCTGTACACATCATTGTCGAGTTGCAGTAAAACAAACATTTGACTGGCGCCTGCCATAGACTCGGGTACTATACTGATATATGACTACTGCAACAGCAACAGTCGTGACCTGAATTGTTTACAACCACCACCACCACCACCATCACCACTTTCAAGACATGCCAATTAACCAACCACATCAAGTTCTATCCAGAATCAAGCCGCGTCTCTGAATAGGCTTGCTAACTCACTGCGTCAAGTCTGTGTTCAGCCTGTTTAGACTCATTGCGCGAGTTGTCTCTTTCCCCCAGCTAACTCAAGACAGTTTTGTCGAGCGAGCCCTAACTAGTAGTGAGATAGGCGTGTTTCAGTCTCACCAATGCTCGAGGTCTCGTTTAACCCCACAGTTCATAATTATTTCACACCAAAACAGAGAGAAAAAAAAACAACTAGAATAGACCTGACTCAGGGAGCTACCGGCCTCATGTCTCATACATAGTCAAGCAGTAACTCCCCCACTCCCACCCCCCCCCCCTTATTCCGCCACCCTTTCCAAAAAGAAAACTAACAACAACAACAACAAATAAGCCCCCAAAAACACAGTTAAACAGACACAGCACTATCCTAACTAACACACGCACACCTTGCCACAGTCGTCTTCATTCTATATAACTCTATCCTTATCACTCTCGTGATCATCACCAATCTTATCAACAACAAGTGTCATCTAAAAGGCTGTTGTTTTAAGTACGTGCGCACCCCAAGCGTTTTTTGGGCTAGGGGCCCATAGTAAATGTACCTATCCCTGACCTCGTCCCTATCTCAACCCTACATCTTATCGAATCACTAACCCTACCCCCTACACTTTCAACTAAACAAAAAGCATGAGGAAAACGAAAAGACAATCCGAAAGAATAATTAATTAAGGCTGTTGTTAGGAGTATTCCAAGAGTAGCTCTCTAGCTCTGGAGTCACAAAAGGCTTTAAAATACCTACCACTAGCGCAATAAACTAGAAGAACGTACATATTTGTAACAACATTCCATCAAGAAACACCAGGAATGCGTTTTTACCCCCCCCCCCCTCCCCCTGTCCAATGCATTTGAATCTTTCTATCTCAGCCAGTTTAAGTCCGGTGAGTACGAGTTTCCTTTTGTACTTATGTTGTGACACTTTTTCCAATTTTGAGACTTTGTCATGAAAATGGTTCACTCACCCCTATATTTATTATGTATACATGTCATTCCAATTGGTAAAAAACTTTTCGAGATATGTGTTTGTGACTTAATGTTGTATGCTCTTTAGCCCTTTTGCCGACCAAACATCAATCCTCACTTTCTCCAGAAGGCAAAATGAACATATTATAACATTGTGACAAATACCCGACGATGTGTAGAATTAAAATTAAAATTTAAATGACTTTTCTATCTCTCTTTTCAGATTTCACATGTGACAGAGAAAGGCAAAGAGTTACTGGACAGAACACCCTACTAATGCTGGACAACGATACTATTTTAGGCGGACTTTAAAGTTAACAGCTGGCCACTGATTTGTTCAGGAAAAAGGTTTTCGAATCTGATCTACAGACAAACCCCCACATCGGGGACGTTGGCTTAAATTATGAGACACTGTCTCAGGATGGACAGATCTTCCACAGCTGCAGTAATTCACTGTTGTTGATTTACCCTGCTTCTACTTTGTTGGGCAAGACGTTTACAAATCTGATATCTAGAGTTTGAGTTTGAGTTTAGAGAAAGTACATCGAGACGATAACGGTCACCTTGTGCTAGGAAAAAAGCGAGTCGATACACGGAATATAAAGAGAATGATAGGCCAGAAGGAGACCGACCCCACCAGAAGCGAGCACCAACCACCCACCTGATATCTAGAGGGGTCCAGACTACTGCTGTGGGATCTCTACCTGCCTGAGGTTGGCCTGACTTGCAATTTATCACCCGAGGTCCATGTCGAAAGAAACAATATGAATCTTGGACAAGAATCAAACAAGCCGATAATTTGTGAAATTCAAAGAATGAAATTCATTACGTAATGTGTTGTCATCCGAGCCAAGTGTAGAGTGGATGACAATTATGTTGAAGTATTAATTACAGTGAAGAATTTCAATAGACAACCGGGCAGGTCTAGGACTTGGAGAGAAAGGTGCGTTGCTGACACACTGTCAGCTCAGGTCAACAAGGTAGAGCACGAACACACTTTCTTAATTAATAATTTTGTGTGGCCCTCGTTGATTTTTAAAATGAAATGAATGATATAATTAATTTCTCTGAACTTTCTCTGGCTTAATGTGTTGACTTTTAGTTTTTTTTTTGTTTTGGTAAACACGAATCAACACTGAAGAATTATAATCTTCTGATATTTAAAAACATAATAATAATAATAAAAATAGCTATCAAGATATCTGTGATAATGACGTCATAATTGAGATGTATATTTCTCATCTTGGATCAGGCAGTGTATTGAATTTATTATTTTTTAAATTTTGGCTCTTACTGTGTTTCTCAGTGCAGGATCACTTTAAACAGAACGATTCAATTTGAAACTTGAAGTGTTATTGGGTTTATAGAAGATAGCGGTGTTGAAGACATTACTTGTGGATAGATAGAAAGCCTCAAGTGGTTGATACGGAAAGGATTTTTGAAGAGATTTCTGTGCTGGTATAATGTTATACG